>PVIY010002362.1:0-82558 GCA_004026745.1 Myrmecophaga tridactyla | reverse complement strand
CTGTCATCCCTGCATCCTCTCTGCTCAGTGGCTGGTAAACAGTTTATTAGCTGTTAAAGCCCCCAGTACACTTATCCATAAGCTCAGCCCACGGAAACATAAGGGATTCCAAGAGAGGTGTTTACTGGTCTTGCGTCTTGCTTTCATCGCCACCCTTCATCCCTCCAAACGAGAGGATGTCTATGGGGTTTAACATTGCTGTTTTCTGCCATTTACCAAAAGCTATTTGATCTGCTTCCATCCAGGACCATCCATGCTGTATCTAGCAAACACCCCTTTAAGTTTCTAACATTTGAATCACACTCTTCTAGCCTTTAGTAAGGATGCGATATGGTAGCTATTTTTATTATTTTTAAATGGTCAGGACTTATTTTCGTTAGTTGGATTGACACAAATTATCAAGTGGGTAAAGCTATAGCCTCTCTTTAATAAATAAGAAGTTGGTTCCCCTTTCATTTCTTGAAATTTCTGAAAGAAGTCTTGTTATCATGTTAACAATAAGCCCAGGTCTCAAACTTACTGATTTTTCATACTTTTCATCAGCTAGCTGCCAATATCTTGCAGTCTTATTTAAACCCACTGATTGAATTTGATATATAAAAGAATGTGGTAGATGCTGTCTCTCTCACCAACTGTGTCAAGGGAAGAAAATGAGTTTTCATGAATTCAGCTGGCAGGTAAAGTCTATACCTGGCACTGGGACAAGTTGTCTTTCATTTAGTGAAAATTTGAAAGTAAAATGTGACACAAATATATGGTTTTTATTAAAGTATGTGCTCATCTCTGGTCTTTGCCCCAGTATTCACCTTTTTAGTTTTCTTTCTTGAGGAGATATGATGCCCTTGAACATTTTTAAATTGGGCCTACAATTATGATAATGTTATTATTGCGATAGCATCACTTAATTATAGATACCACTTATATTTCTTTGATTCAGCCAGCAAATATTTACAAAATATCCATTGTTTTTCCTTTACAACCAGGAGAAAAAAGGCTTCTCTGTCAATATGAAATATTCTATCCAATGATATCAATTCAGCGTTCCAATTGTAAGGTAAAATTTTGTAAATCAACAAATGGTAGCATAGAATTTTAAATGGTATAAGACATTAATAATCATCTAATCAACCATGTGAACACTCATCTTTTTCCTTTAGTAACAACCAGCCACCACTCCAGCTCTACTCTCCTAACCTGACAATGCATGCCCTTTGATTAGCTCTCTGATCTGACATTCCTTAATCTAAAGTACAAAAGGATTAAGGGTGGGAAAGACAGCTAAGTGCTCATTACTCTCTTCTTTTTTTTTACAATTCCCATCTTCGCCTAGGAAAGAGTACTCCCCCCTACTGGTTTTGCTAAGATCTGCAGAAAACCATCCCCGGTACTTGTCTCTTGAATGAATTCTATCCATCTGGGCCTTTGTTAAAAATATAACACCTGTTTCAACAAGTTCTGTCTCTGGATTTATTTCTCATTTACAAATATCATCTAGAGTTCCCCAAAACAAGTCCAATGTGGGCACACTCGTGGTACACTATAAATAGTAGGAACTTTTACTTCATTGGCTTTTATCAACCCCTGAAATTATCATTTCTCTAAAGCCTTGCTACTCCAAGTGAGGTTCATGGATCAGAAGTATCAGCATCACCTGGGAGCTTCTTAGAACTAAGGATGCTCAGGCCGCACTTCAGACCTATGGAATCAAAATCTGCATTTAAACAATCCCAAATAGTGCACTAAAGTTCAAGATGTATTCCTTTAGTTTTCAGACAAGGCCTCTTCATATACTATTACTCCAGGAACATCTCACACGTGCTCACAAACATGTCATATCATCCACCATGTGCTATTGCCATTTCTTCATCTTCTGCTTTGACACAGCTCTTTAGTGATATATACACCTGAGACTGCCACTGCTTGAAAGGGATCATAAAGGCAACTACACCTCTTGCCCACTGGCAAGCCGCTTGCTACCCGGCAATGCTGCTTGCTTCTCAATACTCCAGTGACCTAACAGCTCATGCAGTGGGTCATGCCCTCAAGATTCAAAGACTTACTGGCCCTCTAGGCATCAAAACTTCCCTGTTTTCTTAGTCCAAGAAGGTAGACTCCTTCTCACCCCATTTATTATGTAAAAGGATAAACATATGTCTTAAATTTTTTAGTGAAAATGCAGTTTTCAAATTTTACTTGCAGCTCACCTTCTGCCTTGTCCGAAAACTAAAGCAGTACATCTGCTTAGATTTGGGGAGGCAAGCAGAATTTTTTAATTGATTTTTCATGCATCTCTTTTATCCAATCAAAAGAAATACTTATTGTATACCCATTTTATGACAGGCATCATGACAGACCCTGAGGCTCTATCTTCCCTCCTACCAAGGCTTTGTAATTGAGTCAAACTTGTGTTCTTGACTGTCTGCATCCTCCAATGAATTCTCTTCCAGGAGACTTCTCAGCCCCTTATGCAAAAAAGATTCCAGGAAACAGAATCAAGACAATGTAGACTCAGAATATTCTAATTGTTTAATAGTGCGATAGTGATTATTGCTGTCATTGTCTTAGTTTACCAGGCCTGCTATGACAAATACCACACAGCAGCTTGGCTTAAACGATAGGAATTTATTGTCTCATGGGTTTGGAGGCTAGAAGTCCAACATCAGTTCTGGCAGAGCTTTTTTTCTCCCAGAACCTTTAGTGATTTGGCACTCCTCCATTACATGCCCATCTTTCTCTCTCCTTTGTCTACTCTTCTGATTTCTGCTGATTTTTGGCTTCCATTGATTTCTAGCATCTTCTGACTTCTGCATCCAAATTTCCTCTGTCTTAGGGACTCCAACTATTTGGATAAAGGCCCACCCTGATTCAATTGGACCTCATCTAAATAGGGTCTTCAAAGATCCTACTCACAGATGAGTCCACTTCTTAACGAATATCAATCTTCAAAGGTTTGTTTACAAATGGACTCACAGACTTGGAGACAAGTGAAGTAGGTAACATGGTCTCCAGAAGTATGTGTCCAAATCTCAATGAGGAAATCAAGAGTCAGTTTGTGTGCCCTAGAAGGTCAAGGTCTGTGATAGGTTGAATTGTATCCCCTCAAAAGATACATCCCCTGGAACCTGTGAAGGTGACCTCATTTGGAAATAGGGTCTTTTCAAATGTAATCAAGTTAAAATCTCAAGATGAAATCATTCTGGATTTGGAGTGAGCCTTAAACCCAATTATTAGTGTCCTTATAAGAGAAATGAGAGAGAGATTTGAGACACAGAAGGGAAGGCCATGTGAAGATGCAGCAGTAACTGGAGAGATGCAGCTGCAAGCCAAGGAAGGCCAAGCATTGTCAGCAGTCATTAGAGGTGAGGAGAGAGGCATGGAATGGATTCTCCCTCAGAAACCCCAGAAGGAAACAATCCCACCAACAACTTGAGTTTGGATGCCTGTCCTTCCAGAACTGTGAAAGAATAAATTTCCATTATTTTTAACCACTAAGTGTGTAGTAATTTGTTAAAGCAGCCATAAGAAACTAATACAGGGTCCAAATGCTTTAGCCAAGTAGCTAATTCAGAGAATTGGGGCAGCCTCAAATGCAGACAGAGCTGCCAAAACCACACTGAGGGTCCGTTGGGTCTCTCTTGAAGGCCTGTGACCTCTACCCCAGAACTGTGCCTCTGCTGCCCTTTAAGGAATTGTGCCTGGTCCTCATCAAAGCCCTATCAGAGCTGAGAACAAGAGCAGTAAGGGAAACCTGTAAGCCAATGTTTTTCCTCTCCTGGGCCTTATTGAAGGAGATGGATTGGGTATCTTTCAATGTCGCTGAGACCAGGGGCCTCATTCTAAACTTACGGAAAAGTGGCCAGCACCTTTAACCCACGCAGCTTTTGCCCTATGTAGGTTTAAGTGCAGAGATGATTATGAGTCCATGTAAATTAGAATAATAAATAATAAACAATAACTAGTCAGTCCCCTTGTGAAAGTAATATATGAAGGATGATTCAATGCCTGTAGTTTTGCCCCATAAATGCTTCTTCTAGGAAGCAAATGAGTGATTTCAAAGAAGTGGTGGGGGCAAAGGACTGCCTTGCAATTCATGCAGAGGCTCCCAGTCTATAGGGAAAGGATGGAGAAAATGGCCACAATCATCACCAATTTCAGATCAATCACTTTCGAGACCTAGGAGCCACATTCTGCAGGAGCTGGCTCATGCACAGACAAAAGCTGGTGCAAGAAGAGCCAGGCAGAGATACGTTTAGTATGGCCACAATCCTGGATAAACTATTTTCATGGAAACTTCTCAGAAGCCAGTCTGGATTGTAGGACAACTTTATGAGGTGCCACTTTAAGGTAATGAATGGATTTTTACCAAACTTACAGAAGCGAGTGTTGAAAAAAAAACCCTCTGAAATTGCCCCCAGAGTCTGTGACCAATCTCAATCCTCTAAATGGGATGTGAGGCTTGGAAACAGGAAACAGACATTCAAAGCCAAGAGAGATGAATCAGGTTCGTGCCCAAATCTACATTTGGGGTCAAAAATGGGAAGATTTTCTCTCAAATGAGGTTATATCACATTTTGGCTAAATCACAGTTAATTCAAAAAAAAATCAGACTGATTTCTCTGTGACTCAAACTAGCCTTGAACATAATACGACAAGAGGAAAAAAATGGCTTGTAGCAATGGCTGCACTATGAAAATTCATACGTGGCTGCCCAAGGTGATCCTACTGCAGGAAACAAAACCCTCACTAGAAATGCTGGCAGTGGTATCTCAGGAGACCGCTGAAAGAGAACACCCGGTTCAGAGACATTCCACCAACCAGCATCACCACAAAGTGCCACCACTGATTTAACCCAGGACCACAGGGCTTCTAAATCCCCAGTGGTCCATAGCTGCTTCGGGTAGTGCCAAACACAGCCTCTTCCCACCCTCCAAAGACCCTGAAGCTGGGGAGGGACAGAAGGATCGAGCAGAGAACCAGGAGATCAGCTCGACTTCCTAAAGCGTGGGAGCAGGAAACCAAATATTCACAACCAGAAAAGGGATTAGGATAAGCTTACAGCTTCTATCCTAGTCCTGGGGGTCACCTTGCATCCCTGCACTCAATTGCACGTGCTATGAGAACAAACTTGTGAGAATCAAGCCATAGCCTTGACTTGCAAGTTCAACATTGTTAATGGCTTCATCACTTCTTCAGGATAAAATCTGAATCCACTCAAAGGCCACACAAGACCCTTCATTTGCTGGCCCTTGCCAAGTTGCTGCCCTGTCCAGCCTGGTCACCTCTCCCCACAGCTTACTTCCCACCCCCATGCATACTGCAGCAATACTGACCTACTGCAGTTTCCTGAGAACATCTCTCTTCCTATCCATGGCCTTCTTTATGGTATTCTTGCTCTCTACCTCGGAGATATTCTAAGGAACTTATCTTCTCATTACTGGTCCTGTGGCTTGGTAAACAGGGGAGCTGAATGATTTTTATGTCAAGGTCAGTTTCGGGCAGCACCCAGGGTCTGAAAGCCATTGGATAGATTGTGTCCCAGTCTCATTTCAGCCTGAACTCACTGTTAAAACCTATTGTACGGTGGCTGCCATTCTCCATCTGTCTTCATATGGGGCTTGGAGACTCACAAACAAAGTTCTGGCAAAAGGTCTAAGTCCAGGCAGACTCCTATGGACATACTGGCTGGACACAGTCACTTGGACAGTTCACCAAGATGGTGGTCAGTCCTACAGAATCTTAACCCTGACTGTATATTAAAGTCAGTTGGAGAAATTAAAATAATATTTAAAGTCAATGAAATTAGAATCTTTGAAGTTTAGTTTGAGTATTGATTACATTTTTAAAGCTCCAAGGGGAATTCTAATGTGGAGCCATTTTGAGAACTGCACCACTTCCTTCAACTTCCTCCTTCCCAGGCTACTTTCCTCACCTTTTCATTGCCCCAACATTTCCCATCTGCTTCATCCATCCTTCTATGGCAGAGCCTACTGTACCCATCATAAATATCTGGTGGTGGAAGTGGAATGACAGGTTGAATCAGGGTTATACCATAGGTAGGATTTAGGCTCTAGAAATACCATTTGGCCATATTCAGTATGCCAGATAAAGAATCTCCTTGGTTTCTCCCCACCTGTCTGACCCCTTTGGAAGGAGGTGAGCATGGCTCAGTGAAACCCTCCAGATTAAACTGACTCATACCAAGCAGGGCTCCAGGTGGGCCTGATGTAGTAATTACTTAACAGGGCTGAAAACAGCACAGAGCCAAGGTCAAGATGAAAAGCCTATCTATGGAAGGGCTCTGGACAGACATAACTGAATGGCGGTAACAGTTACGAATGGTGGGAGTAAAGGAGAAAGAGAGAAATCAGAGGTCAAAAAAAAAACAAAATGAGAAAGCAGATCAGTAGTCACCCAGGCTGGGGGCTGGGATGGGGTTGGGGATTAACTGGGAAAGAGCACGAGGAGACTTTTTAAGGTGAAGGAAATGTTCTATGTTTTGATATGATTACAGCCAAATGGGTGTATACACTTGTCAAAACTCATTGAACTGAGTGTATTGTATCATCTATCATTCAATATTATTAGTAAATTTGATATATTTGTTTAATTACGTAGGGAGAAATAGATAAGGAAGGTTGAAATAGATGATATGGACAAAGCCTGGCAAAGAACTGGGCTGAGTTGCACCATCTCTCTGGGAGCTGGCCATATGGGCCACTGGCTGGAATCAAAACAATGGGTATTTCCAGAATTCTCATTCTTCCATCATTCACAGTGTCATAAAATCTCCTCTGAGAGCTGGATCATTTTCCTAAAGCATATTCTATGGAACACAAATTTCATGAATTTCTCTCTGAATAAAAAGAATCCGAAGTCTAATTAATTTTGGAAATACTCATACTCTATCCACCTCTTGGATGATCACAAGATACATTAGTCCAGCGCTGTCCAACAGAATTATAATGCAAACTGCATTTGAAATTCGAAATTTTCTAGGAGCCATATTTTTTAAAAGTAAAAAAAAAAAGTGTACTTAAGTTTAATAATGTATTTTATTTAACCCAATATATAAAAAGCATTAACACTCCAACAGTAATAAATATAAATTGAGATATTTTACATTCTTTTTGTGTGTGTGCTAAGCCTTGAAAATCAGTGTGCATTTTAGATTCACAGCACATCTCATACAAACTAGCCACATTTTAAGTGCTCAATGATTTTGTTTAACCCAGTGTTTCCCAAACTTATTTGACCACAAGACTCTTTTCTTTTTCTTTTTGCCCGTCACATCTATTAGTATCCCATTCTAGAAGAACACACTTTAAAAAATATCGACCTAGGGTGGGCCAAGGTAGCTCAGTGACAGAATTCTCGCCTGCCATGCCAGAGACCCGGGTTTGTTTTCTGGTGCCTGCCCATGTAAAAAGACAAAAAAAACCAAAACAAACAAACAAACAAAAATATTGACCTAGGTCAGAGGTCATAAACTGATGGCCCCAAAGTTGAAATACCTGAATGACTGGTTTTGATTGCTCAGAACAATGCTTTTGAGTAATTTAAGGCAGCTTATAAGATTTGGAAGATTTCTTGTAAAAATCTGGGTTTCTAATTTCTTTTAAAAATGGAAACACCTAATAACGTTGAAGCTGTTTTCCTTCATGGCAATGATCGGCTAGAGCTGAGACTCAGCTGCTCTCTTTATACTGGGGGAAGGGGAGGATTATAAAATGGACAAGAGGCATGCACAAGGACCACGCTTTACAGTCCAGAAATATCCATCCCACTCACACAATGTGCTCCCATCCTCATATCTGGCCCTCCCTTTATGTGAATTACTTACCTGACCAGTAGGCATTTGACTGTGCAACCCCTGATCAAGCTCAGCATCTCACTTTTCAGATAAATAAACATAGTACTGGAAAGCATATAGCCATGAACCTAAAGTTTGTATGAGTAAGAGCAAGAGCTGTCTCCAATTTTCCCTGACCAGTTCCATATGCTGCCCTGATGCTTCTACTGCCGTTCGTCCCTCCATTTCTGCTTCTTCTGCCCACCTTGTGGAAAACACAGACTCTGTAAGCCACAGACTTGCTAAGTCTTCATGATTAACTTCTGTTCTTTAAGTCAAAGCGATTCTCTCTGCCTGACACAACTTGGCTCTGCACTCATCACTAATGAGATGTTGACTTGAAACAAATCAAGGGATGATGGAACCTTCTGTGGAGGTCAACATACCCCAGTGGGGTGTCGGAGATAGTCCCAAATTCCTCAGATAATCATTTGGTCATCTTGTTTGTACTTAATCAAAACATCATGTCCTCTGTTGAGAATGAGCATCAAGAATCCCAGAACAGAATACCCACACAAGTATCAAGAGATAGTGCATCTGGGCAAAATGCCAGAGCCGCCGGGGGCTCTACTACTCCCAGGGGGAAATGCGTTCCTCAGAGCATGATTCAAATCTCCTAGGGCTGATTCTTATCTCAAGGCCAAGGCCAATAACATTTTTTTTCCTAGCAGTTAATTTCCTCGGAGAGTTTCAACTACTTTTAATAAGGAGAAAATTTATCCAAGAATGTAGAAGAGCATATGCGTGTGTGTGCACACATATATGTGTGTGTGTGTGCATATATGTGTGTGTGTGTGTGCATGCTTGAGACCATGTGGGTGCTCATAGACCTGTTTTACATGAAAGTAAGTAAATGGGAACATGGTAGTCTTCTACCTTGTGTTCTTTGTAACTCATGCGCTAAATGGAAAGTCAGGAAGTAATCTGCAGAATGGAATGGTAGAAAGGGCCAGTGTTTCAAAAAAAAAAAAGGTACAATCACATCCCCTCAATGGCAAAAGAGCAAAGACATTGGAAAAAGGGAAAGAGCAAAAAGAAGAGAACAATTAATCCCCAATGGCCCCATCGCTAGTCATTTAATGGACTTGTTAGCCCACTATGTGGTTGCGAGCTAAGTAGATTGATTAATAAGAGGAGATACCATCCTTGTGTTCACAGTGTTTTCAAATGCAGATTTTGGCTCTCCCCAATAAAAGCCTTCATTTCCTCAACTCCTTCTGATTGCCCACGTCATGAACAAAAAGTGAATTAATAACCCAGGGAAGAAACACAATGGAAGTAAGTAAAATAAGTGTTCAAAATTGACCTAGGGAGATGATTTCCAACCTCTGTACTTCTTTCAGCAAGAGCAAACCTCATAAGTACTTCCAAAGGCAAAACCAATTTGAGAAGAATCTTGCTTCCTGCTTCCTTTTTGTGGTCTCCATAGCCTCTATCAGAATTTTCCATTTGGGAGTTATATTTGCTTGGGTTCCCCAGAAAAAAAAAAAAAAAGCCCAAGCAAAGGCTCATGTCTCTATTTAAATAGAAGTGCAATACTAGGTAGCAGAAGTAAGGGAGTAAGAGGGGGCAGAAGTGCCAATGTGGGATTATGTTACTAGGCTGGGCTGGCCATCACTGGTTATCTGAGACTACCTTAAAACTAGCTTACAGGAGGCTGTGTAAGTAACTGTTTCTTAGAAGTCTAACAGGGGAGATAGGCAGTTTTCCCATTATCTCAGTTTTAGCAGAGACCCCAAGTTCAAGAAGAATAGGTAACAAGTACCAACACCCCCATTTTATAGTGAGGAGTTAGATAATCTGCACAAGATTTATAAAATTGGTGGCCCCAACTTATACCTGTATTAGCCCCTTATTCAACATCAAGGTTATTAATGGGAGATTTGGAGACTGGTTAAAGAGAAAGATCAGAGTACAAGATTTCTTTAGAGAGGACAAGGTTTATTTTATCCTCCCCAAGTTAGAGAGGAGTAGATTGTTCCTCTCTCCACTAAAACTATGAGAGGACCTTCAAGAGAATAACTCAGAGACTTGACAGTCCCATGGAGTTTGGGAATACAGAGACTGGTATCTGCCTCACATCTGAAAAAGATTTATTAGGAAATGCACTGATGAGGACAGAAAGAGAGCCACATTAAAAATTCCCTGCAATATCAGAGTTTGGGGTAAGGATCCATACATGTTGCATTGGCTCAGTCACATGTGGACCTTCTGGAAGGGAGACAGCAATGAGTTGTTTTGAAAAAGGCATCACCTAAGAATCCTGGATGAGCAAGGTGACTCTGCTAGAAGGTCGGACCAACAAAAGCCAGGGGATGAGAGGATCCTAAATGTTGTATCACCTCGTCAATGAAAGAGCAAACAGGAAACCTCAGCATCAGGAGGCCTCTAAAGCCCAAAATAAATACCCAATAAGAGAAAAATGCCAAAATGCTCATTGTGACATAGCCAGAGCATACCAATGCCATAAAACACTACTGCCCACATTAAGATGGTGCTATTCTCTAATCCCACTGCCAACACTCCAGCCAGTGAATGGAAGAGGAGGTAGCATGAAGAAATGGGGAAGAAGCCAGCCATGTTTCCCTTTCCCACTGCAGACTTCCAAGCCTGAGGCATGCTTACGCCAGGGGAGGGAACCAATTTTAAATTGAAAAAGAGCCCAGAGTTTTGATAGTAGACTGGCCTGGGTTTTATTATCATTATTACACAAAAAAAAAAAAAAGAAAGAAAGAAATAGAAAAAAGAAAGGAACCAGAGAAGCTCTGGGATTTCATCCAGAGGCAGAGAAAAATACATGAATAAAGCAGGTGGAAGGGGTAGTAGTCAAAAAGATGCAGATTGGTTTCTATGTGCACCCAGCAGCACAACTGAGCAGCTACAGTGTTCCATGAAAGAACTGCATTTGTGGGGCTCTTCAGATATACCATGCATCTTATCTTGTTAGCTAGGTGTCAAGGCAGAAGGGAGATATCATATAATCCCATCAACCATTCTTTTCTACAAAAAGTAGCTTATTAAAATATCAAAGGAAAGCAAGTGGACATATGAATGAACCTCTTCATGCTATCCAGCCTCTCTGCTGACCTTCCCACTACCCCACTAGGCACATATACTTTGCCAATAGCAAAGATGGGAAAAGTGAATTTTCTAGGTCAAGGAACAACCAATTCTCAGGTGTGAGACCAAAAATCATTAAGGAATAGATGAGAACCAATTATGCCCAACAAAAAAAAGGACATTGGTTGGATAGGAAGGTATTGGAGATTCGAGATCGCATCCCACAGAAGACATATTCAAGTCCTAATCTGCATTCCTGTGGATGTGAACCCATCTGTAAATAGGACCTTTGAAGATGGTATTATTAGTTAAGTGTAACCAAACTGAATGAGGGCAGGCCTATTCCAGCATGGCTGAAGACCTTATAAGCAAAGGAAACTGGGCATGACAGTAGAAACAAGGAGTCAGAGGAAGTGAGAAGTAAGAAAAGCCAGACAGAGAGAAAGAGAGGTTGCCATGTGACAGAGGGAGAAATGTAAGGCAAAGAACCCCAAGGGTTACAACAAACCAGCACCAGAATGCTATAGACTCTGGGAGAAGGCATGGCCTGTTGAGAACTTGAGTTTGAACTTCAAGCCTTTGAAAACCTGAGTCGATAAGTTCCTGTTGTTTAAGCCAACCAGTGTGTGGTAAATTTCACTGCAGCCCTGGAAGCTAAGATAGATGGGGGGTGGGGGTGGGGGAAGGAAAATGGAGCAATAAGCAAGATGGAGCTTAAGCAAAATCAGAGGAAGGGAGGAGAAGAGAGATATCCACAGAGTTTTGGGGCATATAAAGGAAGGACGGTTGACATGCTGTCTCCCAACTGCTATTTGACAGTGGTAGTCCTTTGGAGAAATAAAAGGGAAAATGGTAGGAGAATGCAGAAGGTAAGATAGGAGAGATTAGATGGAACCAAGAGTTTCCCACGGGCCTACAGATGTTAGGAGATGGAGCTCTAAATTTCCCTTGCGTAGAAGGGGCAGAAGGTGGCTGAAAGGTTGCCCACTGGCCAGCTCCAAGAATGTTCTGATTAAAATAAAAGGCATCAGAGCAAAGCACTGAGCTATTTGCCAGTTGTGAAACTGGGAACATTGCCACTATGTGCTACCAGTGGGACCCTCCCCTGCACAATGGGAAAAAAGGAACCTCACAGAAAACAACCAACTGAAAGGACATTGCTCCACCCAGATCCCAACACCTGGTTGAGATCCTTGCTTTGATATCAGCACCAGCAGAGAGGAGGGAAAGAAACTCAGATAAAGAGCTTTAAATGGACTGAATTATAGCTCAGAATGAACTAAATTATTTGTAGACAGTAAGTGGTGGATCAGAGCAGAGACCAGACTGAGTTCTAGAAACAAAGTTCTGTATCTGCAGGCTGAGACTTATAGGCACTTCTGTGAAAATAACAAAGCCTTGCTTTATCTTTTTCTTAGGAAGTAGGAGTAAAGCAGGGTGGTGAGGAACAGATTCATCTGACTTCTTCCTGGTGAATTCTCTTCACTTTCTAAACATTAAGAGTCTCCATCAATCTATTTAAAGGTTATACATTAACCACCCTTAAATTCCTAGCACTTAGACTTTGGCAGAGCCCAGATTCTACAAGGTGCCATGCTTTCCTTTCTCTGAATATCTAAACTGAATAAGACCATTTAAAATAAAAATATGCAGTGGCAGTCTTCCTCCTTTATGAAATGGAGACTTGTCAATTTCCACTCCTTCTTACTTAAAGGAATATTTGGAGCTATACCAATATAAAAATTAAGCATAACAACAGTTCCCTAGGATTAATGATGCAAAACCACCTGTCTTTAACATTCTGGCTTCTGCTCCCATAACACACCTAATGAAGTTTTCTGTATCAGCCAGGGAGATATGGAAGAAAAATCAATATCCTACCCAAAGCATTGATGAGATTTTATTCTTTCGTAAATTAGGAAGGAACGTCAGATCACTTTTCAGCAAGACTTTCCCTTAACAAATTGCAGGTTACCATCATGGGAAGCAATGTTTTATGAAATCAAGAGTTGAAACTGGTGCCACCTCATTTTTTTTTCTTCCTGCAACAATATATTTCGTGTTTGCGTTAGCACATTCAGATGTCAGGAAAATAAGTTCTTTAACAATCCTGAGACAGAAGGTTGTATAGCCACCTGCTAATAGCTTCAATACATTTCCTTGGGTTGTTAATTTCACTTTCATAGCTTTCCAAGAAGTTCCTTCTCACTATCTTGGCAATGCATGAGCTTGCCGGGGGTATGCCTCTCCCCGTACTCCCTAACTCCAGCCCAGCCTCAAGGAAGCACATGCTGAACAGTGGAACTTCCTTCTTAGCTTAAAGCACACAGAGGGAGCCATGTCCTCCCAAAATGGCAGATTCTGCTCTAGGGAAGAAGTGGTGGTTCCTGCTTGGCTAAATGGTTTTGGCTAATCCTCTGCCTTTTATAGTAAAAAACTTGTTTGCCTACATCCTTGTAGGCCTTCATGGAAATTCTTGCTTCAGTTATTTTCTTGAACGTCATCTTTTACTTACCTGTGATGCATTAGCTGCCTTACTGCTCTTCTCCTGACCCATCGCTTAGTTGATTTTATTGGAGCACAGCACCCCCATCATTCAGAGTCAGGCCACTGGGGACACATGCCCTGCATTTTAAGCATGCCCTTTATGTGTTAGAGCAGGGGTTGGCAAGCTTTTCCTATAAAGGCCAAGTAAAATATTTTATAGTAAATATTTTAGGTTTTATGGGCTGTACAGTCTCTGTCACAACCACTCAACTTTGCTGTAGCAATGCAAAGGCAACCATATACAATATGTAGAGGAGTGAGCATGGCTGTTTTCCAGCAAAACTCTAATTATGGACACTGAAATAAGAATTTCATCTAAATTTCATGTGCCACAAAACATCATTCTTCATTTGATAATGTTCAATCATCTGAAAATTTAAAAGCCATTCTTAGCTCAGGAGCAATGCAAAAATCAGGTAGCAGGATTCAGCTATAAGCGGTAGTTTACTGATTCCCCCATGTTATACATTTCGAATGAACTCCTCCCACAGTACCTGGCATAAAGTGGGTACTCAAATACTAGTTACTTTGTGAATGAATGAAAAAAAGAATGGAGAAATGAATGATGCAATGACAGAGTAAATGTTAAAAACAAAGTGGTGAATGAAAAAATGGGAAGTCTACAAAATTATCTGACTGCTTTCAAGGAACTCTGAAAACATCTTTGACCATCTTTCTTTTTTAATTTCAGTCTGCAGCTCCATCTCTGGACTTCTTTGTACCCAATCTTCATCCCTATGCCCCATTCATTCACTCTATAAATGTTTATTGAATACCTACTGTTGTACATCTGGGTTGGTACCAGCTACTGATGATAGAACAACAGACAAGACAGGCCTTCCTCTGATGGAGCTCAAATCCTAGAAGGGGGCTTAATTAGTAAACTTGAAATTATGTTACCATGTAAAACACCTATGAGATGGTACAGGGTGCTCTGGGATCAGATGGGATATTACCAGCATCCATATGGAATCTGGCTTCAAAAAGAGTTGGGGGTAGGGGTATATATTAGTTTGCTAAAGCTGTTAGAATGCAATATACCAGAAATGGCATGGCTTTTATAAAGGGAACTTATTAAGTTGCAAGTTCACAGTTCTAACGTCAGAAAAATGTCCAAATTAAGGCATCCAGGAAAAAATATCTTGACTCAAGAGAGGCCAATGGGTCCAGAACGCCTCTGTCAGCTGGGAAGGCACATAACTGGCATCTGTAGTCTTTGGCTTCTGGTTTTAATCAGCTTCCCTCGGCCAGGGGTATTTTCCTTCTGCATCTCCAAACGTCTGGGTCTCCTACTGGCTCTGTTGGGTCTGAAGCACCTGTTCTCCAAGCATCTGCAACTGAGGTTTCTCCAAAATGTTTCTCCTTTAAAGGACACTAGTAAACTAATGAAGACCCATATTGAATGGGTGGAGTTACATCTCCATCTAATCAAAAGTCCATACCCACAATTGGGTCTGTTGTATCTCCAGGAAGTACTCTAATCAAATGGTCACACACCCAACTGGGGGTTTCACATCTCTGGAAACAATCCAGTCCAAGTGTCCCACCCTAAACAGTAAATCTGGCCTCAGACCAAGATTGGATCAAGTTTAAAACATGGCTTTTCTGGGATACATAATACTTTCAAACCAGCACAGTGTGCATGAGTGGTTCAGTGGTAGAATGCTAGCCTGCCATGAGTGAGATCTGGGTTCGAGTCTCAGCCCATGCACCCAGGAATAAAATAGAGTTTCAGCGGTCATGGGGTGGGGGTGGGGGGCATGTGTACATTGTAACCTCCATCGAGGCAGGGCCCCCTTGCTTCTGACCATACCAACCCCATGAAAGTCAGTAAATAAATGCTGGGATCCTGGGAAGGATCAAGCCCTAACAGCTCATTGAAGATTGAAAATACTCCTCTGAGATTCTCCTAGATGTTCCCTAATCATTACTTTGCACAATTTGCTGGTTATAAATTCCAGAAAGAATTTGAGATAAAATTTAATACTAAAACACATGTAAGATATTTTCTTCAAACAAAGACAAACCAAGCCCCAGCTGCCATGTGTTTTTATGAAAGATACAGAAAACTTCCCCAAATGAATGTTTCTTATATAGCCCTTAGATAAAAGCTAGGGAAATAGCATTAAATCTTAACTGAGTAGAAGCGTTTCTGAAAGGAACCAAGATAATATGGACCAGACACACCGCTCTCTGAAGAGCTAACACAATAGCGGACCTGAGCTCACAGAATTGAGATGAATGGATGTTTAACATGAACCCTCAGTGGTCTCTTACACACATCAAATGTCTCCAGCCAGCTTCTGGCAAGTGCTGAATTGTAGCAAATTCATGATTGGTTTCTCTGATGAGTTCCTGAAGTGTCAGTGGACCCAGCTTTAATCAGTAAAAGACAAAGCCAGCCTTCCAGGGAGGTGGAGAAAGCCGTACCCAGTGTGATTGGAGAGGCAGGAAGGCCCATTATCCAGAAACATCCAAAAACATCTGCACCCACACAGGTGACCCAGCCTGAGAGTCCCTCCATTACAGCAGATCTGATCACATCACACCCTACCCCCCAACTTTCTTCAGTGACTCCCCATCAACTTCCAAATAAAATCCACACCCCTTGGAGTGATATAAAAGGATGTTCACAGAAAAAAAAAAAAATTCAAGTTAGACTTCCACTTCATGCTTTAAACCAAAATAATTTCCAGATGGGTTGAAGAGCTAAATGTAGGAAATAAAACCCAAAAAGAACCTAGGAGGGAAAGAAAAGACCTAAGTAAGCATTCTCTGCTCTAAGGATTGCAGAGATTTACTAAACACACAAGCCAAAAGGAAAAGGTGGATAGATGTGACCCTATAAAATTTAGAAAAGACTATATATCACAAAATGAAAGGGACAAAAATCAAAAGGCAAGTGTCAAATAGGAGAAAATGCTTTATCGTATGAGAAAGAGTTCATGTCTTTAAAATGCAAGAAGTTCTTTGCAAAGAAATAATAAAAGATAAGTTCAGCAGCAGAAAAAAAAATAGGTACAAGGCCCCAACAGAAGAATAGAAATTCATTTATTTATTTATTCAAAATGCCTTCTCTATGGCAGATGCCATGTCAGCAAATGTGAAAAGCTGCTGTAGAGGGTGTTGGGGTGTGCCCAGCACACATTTCCTAGCTGCTAGGGGTGCCATTCCCTGAGTCCCTCTCTAGAAATTTCCTTCAGTGAAGAGAGTTGCCTTCCCCAAAGCTGTGCCATTCCCTTAACACACATCCAGGGACTGGACAAAAGGGGATTCCAAAGGGCAGCTCCCCCGACTCCTTACCTCTACTCACTACGTCTCCAAAGGGCTCCCCTACTCCAGGACCCAGAACCCCAGACCATTCTCTCCTTAGCCCGATCCTGACCCCTTACTCTCTGTCAGGTGTTGTCCCAAGACCTCTCCTCAGTAAACACTCGTTAGTGTCTGAGGAATACGATGTGAGACAGGTTTTCAGCTTAAATAGTAAGAAATAGAAATTGAATCAATAAAACACTCTTTTGCCTGTCAATTTTAAAAAGGTACCATCCTTTTTAAAGGTATTTTAAAAAGTACCTTTTTAAAAATGAAAATCCCACTGTATTTTTAAGGAAACAAGCATGCTGTAGCAGCCTGATGGGATACAAACTGATAACAGCTATTCTAGAGAACAATTTAGCTGTGTTTGTCAAATTTATATAAATAGACATAACCTCAGACCCTTCAGATTCTAAGGACTTCCTCTCATGGGAACATTCACAAATAAGGCATCTTCTATTTTGAAGTATGAGAAGAATATGTCCTGTAAGAATCAAAATAGCCACCTAAAAGGGCTCCTTTTAATAATATATGGCAGATTCCTATTATGCAGTCACTCCAAATCACTTTCTAGAATACTAATGACACAGAAAAATATTCACAAGACTTTAAGCATAATAAATTGTTAACAAAATAGCATGTATAGTTTGAGCTCAATTTTTATCATTTACATGGAGAAGGGCCTTAAACTTTAGCTTAAAATGGGGGTCTCAAGCTGGAGGCTAAGAGATTGAATTCAGCTTCTGAGTGCATTGTATTTGGCCAATACAGAACTTAAAATTTAAATAAATTACTAGTTTGGGGGGGGGGGTGATGTGAAATACTCTCTCCTTAGCACTGCAGTTCTCACCTCTCCCTATTACTGTGCTTTTTTTTTTTCCTTTCCTATTTCCTGAAGACATCTGAATTTGTGACCCTGATCTCAAAGTCAAGAGCAAAAGAAGGGAAGTGATTCAGGGGGAAATTAACTTTTGTTCAGCCAAACACTTTAATGGGCCATTTTAACTGCAGCAGGAGAGGGTGGGAAGGCTGCTCAGTTTTTTATCTTGGGCAATTGACATGTCCCATTCACTGAGATGGGAACAGTGAAGGAGAAAGTGAAATTCTCAGGGAAGATGGTGGTTTCCAAGTGAGACCTGCTGTGTTTGAAGTGCAGGTGGGACAGCCAACTGCAGAAAAATGTAGACTATCTGGGTGTGAACTGTTGAGGAGATGGTTATTGAAGACTTCAGCATGAGTGAAATCATCAACAGAATGTAGTTAGTAGAGTGTGTAGGAACAAAAACCTGAGAAAATGGTATTTTTCAATTCTCAGCTTGAACCAGAGCAACTTGCAAAACTATCAACCATTCCCTCTTTCCCAAAAGGCTCTCTTCCTGAAGCTTCCTAGACGCAACCCCATTCTGATCTCCTTCCTTGAGTAGTGGAAGGTGTGTACATGAGAGGGGAAATCCAGAAAAAAACATTAAATAGAGACAGCCAAAAGAGAGGTAACGATCAACTGTTTCAGATGATGCAGAAAAGGAAAGGAAGCGAAGGATTTTCAGAAATGTCCCTTCAATTTATCAATAAGGTTTATCATGACCTTGGAAAAAGGAGCTTCAGACAAATGAAAAATGTCAGAACTCTGAGTGGAAGGTGAGGAAGAGAAGAAAGCAGGGAAAGACAACTCTTTTAAGACCTTTATGTATAAATTTTATATACATTTTGTGGGAGAGCATTTATGAACATGCACACTCATTAATGTGTGGGTTTTTATGTGGGTAAGAGTGGCCTGTGTGTATTGCCTCCTTTACACAATGGTCAAAGGCAGAGGTCAACACGCTTTCTGTATGAAGGGCCAGACGATAGATATTTTAGTCTTTGTCAGCTGTTTGATCTGTGTCACACCTACTCACCTCTGCCACTGTAGCCTGATAGCAGCATTAACAATACCTAAACCACTGGGTATGGCTACATTCCAATAAAACTTTATCTATGGACACTGAAACTGAATTTCATATCACCTCATTTTCATATGACTCCTCTTTTGATAATTTCCAACCATTTAGAAATGAAAATTCATTTTCAGCTCAAAGGACATACAGTAACTGGAGGCAGGCTGGATTTGTCGAAAGGTCCTCAGTCGCTGACTTAGGTTAGATCCTACTACTATCACTTACTAGCTACATGACTTCAGGCAATTTATTTTTGCATTGGTTTGTTAAGCTGCCAGAACGCAAAACAGCAGAAATGACACAGCTTTTATAAAGGGACTTTAATAAGTTACAGGTTTAGAGTTCTAAAGCTGAGGAAATGCCCAGATTAAGGCACCAACAAGACATCATCTTCACTCAAGAAAGGCTGATGCCATCCAGAACACCTCTGCAGCTGGGAAGGTAAGTGGCTGGTGTCTGCTGGTCCTTGTTCCTGCCTCTGTTTCTTCCTGCTTCTGATGCCAGTATTTCCTCTCTAAGCATCTGTGGGTTCACTTAGTTCCTCCAGGACACAACTCTGGGTTCTGGCTTGCTTGGCATCTCATGCAAAGTCACATGACAATGTCTGCTGGACTTTGGCCGTGTCTAGATATCTGCTCTCTCTGTTAGCTCTCCAAACATCTCCAAACATTGTTTCTCTGTCAGCTTTGAAGTAACTGTCCTCTAAGCATCTGCAACTGAGCTTTCTCCAAAATGTTCCCCTTTTAAAGGACTCCAGTAAACTAATCAAGACCCACCTTGAATGGGTAGACTCTCATCATCATTTAATCAAAAGATCACACCCACAATTGGGCACATCACATCTCCACAAAGATAATTTGATCAAAAGTTTCCACCCTATGATATTGAATCAGGATTAAAAGAAAATTGGATCAAGATTAAAACATGGCTTTGCTGGCATACATAATAGTGTCAAACTGGCACAATTTTTTTTTCCACCATAGTCTCCTCAACTGTAAAATGGTGATGAACAATGTTGGGGATGGAATCATGTCCCCAACAAAGACATGTTGAAATCCTAACCCCTAGTCCCGTGAGTGTGAATGCATTGCAATAGGATCGTTGAGGATGTTATTGTTAGGTAAGGTGTGGAACCATTTATGAAAGAACTCTTCAAAGATCTTATTTCGATGAGGCCACATTGAATCAGGGTGGGCCTGAATCCATATGGCTTGAGGCCTTATAAGCAGAGGAAATTCAGACACAGAGGTAGAAACCAGAATTCAGTGGAAACCAGAGAAGCAGACACAAGGAGAGATATTTCTCTGTGACAGAAGATTTCTTTAATGCTATAAGACTCTGGGAGAAAGCAAGCCCTGCTGATACCTTGATGTTAGTCTTCCAGCCTCCAATACCATGAGATTATAGATTCCTGCTGTTTAAGCCAACCCACAGTGCAGTATCTGTCATAGCAGCCCTAGGAAACAGAGATAGACAATATTAATAGATAACTCAGAGTTTTATTAGGACTAAGTTACTTATTAAAGTGCTGTGGATAGTGCCTGTGGCAAAACAAATAGTTGGTATGTGTTGGCTGTTATAAATCTGATAGTGATAATACTATACTGCCTCACGTGTATGCATATACAGTTTTGTGTCCATGTATATGTGCATGTGCATGTGTTTGTAATCTTGCCTGAAACAATTAGGTGAACAATACCAATTCTACTTATTAAGATAAAAAATCCAAAAACCCTTAACATATTGGCATGCCCCCACCTGACCTGAGCCCAACTGGTATGCAAAAATGGCATCATGAGGGTTCATAAGATATGATTTTGTGCATCTTTTCCCAGCTTTATGCTCAGTAAAATCATATTGGTAGCTTCAGTGGGATGGGTAGGTATGTTTACACTATGGAAACTGGGAAACCCCATGAGTCAGGGCATTTTCCATCTTTTTTATTGTAAGAGCTCTTGTTAAGTATTTAGTAGCTGGTGTTAAGCATTTAGATCTACGTTTCATCCGGGGCCACCTCACCATGATTCAGCCAAACTCAACATTCATCAAATCCTCAAAGTCCAAAGGCCTTGTCTTGCCTAAGGTTCTTCACTTGTACAACTCCTCTTGCCTGCAATGTCCTTTCTCTTGTTATACTTCCTAGTATCTGTGTCCACTTCCTTGAAGACTCAACATAAATGGTACTTTCTTAGGAAGTGTGTGTGTGTGGGGGGGGGGTGTCTCCCTCATCAGGGTCCTCTGGTTAAGCCCTCTCATATCACTCTCTATTGAACACCACTTAACAAAAATTTGAAGCCACAGTGGGTGGTCACCCCTCACCCACAGGGATGGTGGGCTGGTTTGCCAAGGGAATGAGAGGCCCTTCTCAGCCCACCAGAATCAGTCACTCTACTGGGCTCCATTGCATAGCTGGGGAACCAAGAATAGCTGGGCATTGAGAATAGCCATGCCCTCTCCCCCACCCTGCACCATCCTGCTCAGCCTGCAGCCACAGTCAGGGAGAAACGAGACTGAGAAGAGGAGGGGACTCAAGAACACTGTCTGTTAAGAAGCGTCAAGTAAAACCGCATCCCCTCCAAGACATCGTAATTACTGACAAACTAAGTATAAAAGGGAACCTTCAATGTAAACCCAAGCAAATACAAAACCATAGATGGGTCCAAAATAATTTCATCAAGATAAATCTATGCCCCAAACACAACAGAAAATCGCTAAGTACATGAAGATTCAGGCAGATATGGCCTAACCAAGTGATCAAATTAAATAGTGGAGGAGACACCTAACTTGGAACAACTAATCAAAGATGTTCATAATAACATAAAGGATACCTACCAAGAGGACACAGGAAGAGCATAATGAAGAATTTTAAAAAATAAATAGAAAAATAGTGACTCTCACAGATGTGTAAGGTACTATAGACCAAATTAAAAATATAGTAGAGAGACACACAGTAGATTTGAAGAGGCAGAAGAACGAATTAGCAAGCTAGAAGAAAGGACAATTGAACTCAAATGCATAAAAGTACAAATGGAACAATGATGGAAAAAATGGAACAGTATTTCAGGGAGATGATAGACTACATGAAGACCATAAATATGAGAATCATCGGTGTCCCAAAAGGAGAAAAGAAGAGTAAAGGGCTAGGAAGGTTAGTAGAAGAGATATTGGGGGAAAACTTCTGAACTCTTATAAAAGACGTAAATATGCAAATCAAAGAAACCCAATGAACTCCAAATAAAATAAATCCAAATGGGCAAACTCCAAGACATGCTAATCAGACTGTCAAATGTTGAAAAGAAGCTGAAAGTCCTGAAAGCAGCAAGAGAAAAATGATTCACTACCTGCAAGGTAAACCACATAAGGCTGAGGTCAACCTACTCAGGAGGCACCATGGAGGTGAGAAAGCAGTGGTATAATATATTTAGGATCCTGAATGTGAAAGACTTCAAGTGAAGAATACTTTATCCAGACAAGTTGTCCTACAAAATTGAGGGAGAGATTAAAACCTTTTCAGAAAAACAAAGGCTGAGAGAATTTGCCAACGATAGGGATCTACCCTACAAGAAATTCTAAAGGGAATTCTATTGGCTGAAAAAAAAAAGACAGGAGAGAGAGGACTGGAAGAGGGCAAAGAATTGAAGAATATCAGGAACAGCAGCTTAAAGGATAAAAAGAGAGGGAGAAATATATAGAGAGAGTGTGACAAAAACTAAAAGGCTAAGATGATAGATGCAAGAACTGCCTAGAGAGTAATATATTTTGAATAGTACAGAAATAAACTCATTAATTAAAAGATGCCAATTGGCAGGATAGATTTTAAAATATGATCCACCTATATGCTGCTTATAAGAGACTTATCTTAAACCCAAGGATATAAATACATCAAAAGTGAAAGGATGGAAAAAGATTTCCATGCAAGCAGGAGTAGCTACACTAATATCAGATAAAACAGACTTTAAATATAAAGATGTCATAAGAGACAAAGAAGGACACTACATATTAATAAAAGGGACAATTTACCAAGAAGAAATAACAATCATGAATGTCTATGCCCCTAATCAAGGTATTCCAAAGTACATGAGGCAAATATTGGCAAAACTGAAGGAAGCCATAGGTGTTTCAACAACAATAGTGGGAGACTGCAATACACCACTCTCCTGTATAGACAGAACAACCAGACAGAGGATTAACAAGGAAGTAGAGAACTTAAGCAATGTGATAAATTGGATCAAACAGACATATATACATCACTACATCCAAAAACACCAAGATACACATTCATCTCCAGTGCTCATGGAACATTTTCTAGGATAGATCATATGCTGGGACACAAAATTTAAGTCTTTAGAGATAGAATAATATTGAAAATATTCAAATCACTTTCTCTGACCACAAAAACAGATTGAAGCTGGACATTAATAACCACCAAAGAACCAGAACTTTCACAAATACATGGAGATTAACAACATACTCTTAAGAAATCAGTGGGTCAAAGAAGAAACTGCTAGAGAAATAGGTAATATCTGGAGACAAAGGAAAATAAGAATACAATATGTAAGAGCTCATGGGATGCGGCAAAGGCAGTGCTGAGAGGGAAATTTATTGCCCTAAATACCTATATATATATATAAAAAAAAGAACAAGCAAAAATTGAGGAATTAACCACTCATCTGGAGGAATGAGAGAAAGAAGAGCAAACTAACCCCAACATGAATAGAAGAAGTGAATAGAAGAAGAGAAATAACAGCAATTAAAGCAGAAATAAATGAAATAGAAAAAAGAAAAAATCAACAGAACCAAATTTTGTTCTTTGAGACAATCAATAAAATCTATTGATCTCTACCTAGGCAGACAAAGAAAAAGAGAGAGATGATACAAATAAACAAAATCAGAAATGAGAGGAGGTGTCATTAACATGGATCCTAAAGAGATTTAAAAAATCATGAGAGGATACTATGAACAACTATCTGCAAACAAACTAGACAACTTAGATGAAATGGGTAAAATTCCTAGAAACACACAAATTGCCTACACTGACTCGAGAGAAAAGAAAAGATTTCAACAAACCGGTTACAAATAAAGAGATTTAATCAGTCATCAAAAATCTTTTTACAAAGAAAAGCCTAGGGCAAGATGGTTTCACTGGGGAATTTTATCAAACATTCCAAAAAGAACTAATTCAACCTTGCTCAAACCTTTCCAAAAAACCGAGGAAAAAGGAACACTGTCTAGGTCATTTTATGAAGCTAACATCACTCAAATGCCAAAACCATATAAAGATGCTACAAGAAAGGAAAACTGCAGACCAATTTTTGAGATGCATAAATTCTCAGCAAAATACTACCAGATCAAATCTATGCCACATTAAAAGAATTTTACATCATGGCAAAGTGGGATTTGTGCCAGCAATGCAAGGATGGTTTAACAAAAAGAAAATCAGTTGATGTAATACAGCACATCAGCAATCTGAAAGGGAAAAATCACATGAATTTATCAACTGATGCTGAAAAGTCATTTGACAAAATTCAGCATCCTTTTCTGATAAAAACACTTGAAAAGGTAAGATTTGAAGGAAATTTCCTCAATATCATTAAAAGTATATATGAAAGACTCAGAGTTAGCATCATACTCGGTGGGGAAAGATTGAAAGTGGGTAAAACTTTCATTATTTGCAGATGACATGATCCTATACTTGGAAAATCCAGAGAAATCTACAACAAAGCTACTTGGGCTAGTAAACAAATTCAGCAAGGTGGGAGGATAGAATATCAATGTACAAAAATGGGTAATGTTTCTATACACAAGCAGTGGCTTAGCTGAAGAGACAATTAAGGAAAAATTCCAAAATAACAATCAAAAGATTCAAATATCTAGGAATAAGCTTAATCAGAGATATTAAGGATATATATGCAGAAAACTACAAGACATTACTAAAAGAAATCAAAGTTCTAAATAGATGGGAAAATATTCAGTACTCATGCATAGGAAGATTAAATGTCGTAAGATGTCAACTCTACCCAAAATTAATCTACAGATTCAATGCAATACCAAGGAGAAGTCCAACAACCTACTTTGAGGACTTGGAAAAGCTTGTTAATACATTTATTTGAGAGGGAAAGAGAGCTTGAATAGCTAAAGATATCCTAAAAAAGAAGAGCAAAGTGAGAGGACTAACACTTTCCAACTTTAAAACCTACTATATATATTGATATTTCTTTGGTCTCCAGTGTCTTGGAGCAGCTTAAAGAAAAAACCTAAAACTTGTGGAACTGTAACCCATACCAAACTTTAAAATCTGTTCTATAACTACTTGTTACAATGTATTTGGAAATTTATTGGTTTTTTGTATATATGTTATATTTCACAATTTAAAAAAAGCTAAGAAAAAAACTTACTATAAATCCACAGTGGTCAAAACAGCATGGTACTGGCACAAAGATAGATATATTGAGCAAAGGAACTGAATCAAGAGTGTGGAGATTGACTATCAAATCTATGGTCAATTAATTTTTGATAATGCTCCCAAACCCACTGAATTGGGACAGAAAAGTCTATTCAATAAATGGGCTTGGAAGAACTGGATATCAATAGCCAAAGGAATGAAAGAGGACCCCTACTGTATACCCTATACAAAAATTAATTCAAAATGGATCAAAGACCTAAATATAAGGGCCAGTACCATAAAACTCCTAGAAGAAAATACAGTGAAACATCTCCAAGACCTAGTAATAAAAGGTAGCTTCTTAAACTTTACAACCAAAGCACAAACAATGAAAGAAAAAATAGATAAGTGAGAACTCCTCAAAATCAAAATCTTCTATACCTCAAAGGAATGTGCCGAAAAGGTGAAGAAGCAGCCTACTCAATGGGAGAAAATATTTGGAAACCATATATCGGATAAAGATTTGATATCCTGTGTGCAAAAAGAAATTACACAACTCAACAGCAAAAGAGCAAACAACCCAAATGTAAAATGGGCCAAGGATATGAATAGACATTTCTCTGAAGAACAAATACAAATGGCTAAAAAGTACATGAAGAGATGCTCATCTTCATTACCTATAAGGGAAATGCAAATCAAGACTACAATGAGATATCACCTCACACCAAAAAGAATGGTGCTATTAAACAAACAGAAAACTAAAAATGTTGGACAGGATGTGTAGAAATTGGAACACTTATTCACTGCAGGTGGGAATGTGTAATAGTATAGCTACTGTGGAAGATAGTTTGGTTTTTCCTCCGAAAACTAAATATCAAATTCTCTATGACCCAGCAATACCAATACTCAGTATATAACCAGAAGAACTGAAAGTAGTGACAGGAACAGACATTTGCACATCAATGTTCATTACGGCACTATTTACAATTGCCAAAATATGGAAACAATCCAAGTGCCCATCAACAGATGAGTAAATAAACAAAATGTGGCATATATATACATATGATGGAATATTGTACAGCAGTAAGAAGAAGTGAGTATCCAAAGCATATGACAACATGGATGAAGCTTGAGGACACAATGCTGAGTGAAATAAGTCAGACACAGAAGGATTGATACTATTTGATTTCATTACTGTGACTCTGGTAATGGGAAGCTCAGAGGCTCACAATGTAAATTATAGGGGACATAAAGATACACAGAAGCTAGAGACGGGTGAGTGGTAACCCAATGAGGTTGAACTTAAATATAAGAGAACAGATAAAAGTGATGGTAGTTCATTAGATAGGTAATAAGTAATATTGCTATAGTGAAGGTGGATATGAGTAAAAGGGGTTGTATAGAGTCAGGTATCCCAACAATTAACTCTACAATTATAAATAAGTACTTGCATGAACTACTTCAAAGGTTTGACCTTGTACAAAGTCAATAATAGAGGCATACTGGGGGAAAGCTAATATTGCATGCTACGGCCTATAATTAACAGGAAGACAACAGTACCACAGCCATATCAGAGGTAAATAAATGAGGAGAGACACAAGAGATAGGGAGAGGTTTTGATTTGATATGAACATGGTGAGGCCATGTTTATCAGTCCTTTGTCTCTTTGGACCAATGATAATAATCTAAATTGAGAGAGTAGATGACTGTACAACTAAATGAGGACACCATAAGACATGGATTGTTTATTTTGGACATTATCCATGATTCCAAATAGAGAGAGGTGGCTGAAGGCTGCATTGACTGAGAAGCAGAAAGGCGAACTGTGGTCTATAAATATGATGGAATATTGTGCAACTATAGAAAGGAACAATGTCATGAGGCATGCAACAATGGGGACACAATGTTGTGCAAAATATGTCAGAAAAAAACAGCAAATATTGTGTGGTCTCTTTGAGAAAAAACTTATAAGAAAATTTGGAGTCTAGATTTTAAACTCAAATAGCAGTCACATTTAGAATGGAGCCATAAGTGTTATGGTTAGTTATGTGTATAACTTGGTATTTCCCTGGAATTTGGATACCTGTGTGACACCTAAAACACTGAGTTAGGGTTCTGCAGCACTGAAAGTCAGCATTGCTACATATGACTGTTAAGTAAACTAAAAAAGAGATCTGGCTTAATTAGAGATAAGAAAGAAGATGATCAGATTGAAACTAAAGTAAATCAGAATACAGGGTAAAGGATGATATTGTATATATCTTAGAACTTCAGTGACTGAATGAGTCCAAAAGAAGAGCTGTGTAGTTTGTCCAAAATCTAAATTTTCTGTCAGACACATTCTAACTCAACCTACCTGGATAACTCGTTTTAGCAATCCAAACACAATGAGCTCAGAATGGGAATGAGGGCTTATAATTCTGAATAGCTTAATGTAACACCCAGATACATCCCAGAGTCTGTTGGGCAGATAATTAAAAAGTATTGGCAAAGTCCCTTGAGGGATTGGAGAAAAAATTATAGGACTATTAAACTTTCCCACCTTGGAAACCTCTGATAGTCCCTCAAATGTTAGGAACTCCCAAGCTAATAGGCCAAGCCCTTGATCTTAAGGCTTGCTCTTATGAAATACATTTCCGTAATGAACAAGCTAAGCCTACCTATAATTATGCCTTAGAGTTGCTTCTGGAAAACCTCTTTTGTTGCTCAGATGTGGCCTCTCTCTCTCTCTAAGCCCAGCTCTGCAAGGAAAATCATTGCCATTCTCCCTGTGTGGGACATGACAACTAGGGGTGAAAGTCTCCTTGGCAACATGGGACAGGACTCCCAGGGATGAGCCTGGCCCTGGTACCATGGGATCCACAGTGCCTACCTTACCAAAAAAGGGGGAAAAGAAATGTAACGAGGTGAGGTATCAGTGTCTGGGAGAGTTCAAATGGAGGCTACTCTTATACAAGCTTCAACTAGATATTGCTAGTTGCTATGGTTTGCCAAACTCCAACCAGTGTCATGCCTGTTAACCCTAAAGAGCACTCAGGGCTTTATTTGAGATTACACAAAAGTTTCACACATTAAGTTTACTTTCTAAAAACCTACAATCTCCATTTGTTTCCTAGGCCAAATAAGTCCTGAAACCCAGAGGGGCCAGCCTCTCCAAGAACATCAACTAGTTCTGTCCCCTGATCCCATATTATTGACACCCCTTTCCAACATGAAAAAGTTAGAAGGGGTAGAGCCCAAATATCCCTAAAGTTGAGGAGAAGAAGGAGAAGGAGTTAGAAAAGAAAAGGTAGGATTTAACAAATAAGTATGATTGTTGACTTAATATATTGATATTTCTTTTAGTTTCCAGTGTCTTGGCACAGCTAAAAGCAAAAAAATGAAATTGCAGAACTGTGACCCATACCAAAATTTGAACTCTATTCTATAACTACTTGTTAAAATGAGCTTTGAAATTTAGTGCTTTTTTGTATATATGCAATATTTTACAATGAAAATGTTAAAAAAATAATACACAATGCTATGTATTTATGATGTTAAGTAAAAAAAGTATACATACACTATTTATATAAAAGTAAGAATTTGATGGATGAATAAACAAAGCATGATGTATACAAACAATGGAATATTTTTTAAAAGTTTAAAGTATTTATTTCTTTGTGTATTTAATATCCCTGCTCTCTCCAGAACATAAAGCAGGTATTGTATATATATATTTTTTCTGGTGAATACCACCATGGTGTCTGCATACAGACGCTTTCCCCTAATACTTAAGCTGAATAAAGGCATAGGAACCATTTTATTTGTATCTCCAGGTGATGGGATTGAGTTACTTTGACTTTTTTTCTACATTTCCCAAACATAAAAAGTAACTTATACACTCAGAACAAAAATGAGTTATCTTAGATAGTCAACTAGGTATTGAACAATGAGTTAATTTAGTTCATGTTTGTGGTCCTAGAGGTCAGTATTCTCAAATATGGCAGGAAAGAGAATAACCTGTGCACAGCTTAAACCGTGGTGGCCTGGTTGAACAAGACTGCATAGTTTCAGCTGCCTTGATTCACCTTGGGAGCAGGTCTAAAGTGGAGAAGGAAGCCAGGCTTCCCTGCCGACCTGGGCAGGTATAAATTTAGAGTTATTGTAACTGGAATATTAAGGGAAACATGGTTATATTTTGTAGGCATGGTTTGTCTGGCGAAGTCTGAAGACCTATGGGGTACATCTTTAACTTGTGTTTAATTCCACTGCACTCTGATGAATATAATCCACCTCCAGCCTTTATCAGGAGTCTACAAACTATAACCTGTGGGCCAAATCTGGTTGCTGCCTGTTTTCATAAATAGAGTTTCATTGGAACTCAGCCGTGTCTATTCATTTATATATTGTCTATGGCTGCATTTCTGCTACAACAGCACAATTGAGTAGTTGTTACAGAGATCTAACAACACCCAGCCTAAAATATTTACTATGTTGCCCTTTGCAGAAAAAGTTTGCTGACCCCTAGCCTATATCCTCAATACGCCATTTTTTATTGGTGAAGTTGTGATTTTATAGAACAATCCTGCACAAAATACAGCATTCTCATATATACCCTATTATTAATACCCTGCATTGGTGTGGTACATTAGTTACAATTGAAGGCACATTTATATAAATGTGCTATTAACTATTGTCCATGGTTTAACATAGGGTTCACTATTTGTGTAGTACAGGTCCATAGATTTTTTTTTAATTTTATTCTGTTGCCTATATGCAACCTAACATTTCCCCTTTTAATCATAGTCAGATATCTATTTCAGTGCTGTTAGTTGAGTTCACAATATTGTGCAAATATCACCACTATTCATTACCAAAACATTTCCATTACTCCAAATAGCAACTCTATACATTTTAAGCCCTAACTTCTCATTTCCTATTTCCACCCCATCCCCTGGTCACCTGTATTCCAGAGTCTGACTCAATGAGTTTGTTTATTCTAGTAATTTTATCCTGTCTTGTGCATCTCTTTAGAATAGTAGTTCTCAAAATTTTAATTTGCATCAGTATCAGCAGGATGACATCCTGAAACAGAGTACAGAATCCCATCACCAGAATTTCTGACTCTTGTAAGTCTGGGTGGGGTCTGAGAATTTGCATTTCTAACAAGTTTCCAAGTGATGCTGATGCTACTGGGACCACACTTTGAGAACTGCTGCTCTAGTTTCAACTATGGGTGTTAGCTCGCCTCATTAATACTTCAAAGTCATCCATGGAAAAGACAATGCCTTCCATTTCTTTCAAGGTTCACTCCACCCTCTCAAGCAACCTCATATAGCCCGACATGCACAAAACGTAACGTCACTGACTTCCCAACGCAGAATGACCTGTCAGCAGAGGTGAAGCTAAGATATAAATATTGACATAGGACTTTTTTCAGTCCACTAGTCTGTGAGAAGGTCCCACCTGACAAGGCTGGACAGGATCATGGGAATAAGTCAATTCAGTGATGTATACGTGAGTGTTTAAAAATCAGCTAGGAGAAAGGAGCTGATGTGTAGCATTTGCCAATTTCTGTTGTGTAAATACTCCCACCATGGTCGAGTTCAAGCTACTGAGGCCACGTTAAATACAAAGTTGGAAAAAGATGCACACCATGGACACTTGCCAGCCATGCAAGTGGGATTCAGCATAGCCCTAAGGATTTCCAGGAAGATAGCGATTGGCAGGAAGCTCACTATTTCTGGATGCTTCTTGACTGAACCCAGCTCAGCATCTTGCCTGTCTGGTTTCCACTGTTCTCTTTCCACAGGGTCTTGAACCTCTGAGATGAGGAATGCTGAGACTTCCAATAGCTCCAAGGAAAACCGGTTTATGCTCTACCATAACAGACCTATTCTTGGAACTTAGAGCCCCTCTCTCCTGCCCACTCTATCTGCTTATCTTCTGAAGTGTTCCAAGTGGCAGGAAGTCAAGGACTGGCAGCAGTGAGCTCTGAGCCTTGTTTCAGTTAGGATGGCAGAAGAAGCTGATTCAGTTCTTATGACCTGGGAGGAGGGATAAGGGCAAGATGCTTTTCTGAAATAATCTCTCCTGGTTCTGGACATTAGATTTCCTGCAGTTTCAAAGGGACAGAGCAGAGTTCTCAACTTCAGCTGCTTATTAGAAGCACTGTGTAGTGCTTTGTGTGTATGTGTGTGTATGTATATATATATGTATGTGTAATATGTATATATAGTGCCTTATATATATATTTATATATATATGGATGTATACCCAACCCCAGGATTTCTGATTTAATTGATCAGGAGGTGGGGTGCAGCTTGAATAGTGTTTTTCTTCTAAATTTTTTTGTGGTAAAGATTTCCTATTGAACCACTTTCAGATATACAATTCAGTGATGTTAAATAGAGTCACAATATTGTATTACCATCACCACCACCCATTACTAAAACTTTTTCATCAGCCCAAACAGCAAGCCTGCACCCATTAAGCAATCGCTCCCCATTTCCTTCTCCCCCTCATTCCAGCCCCTGGTAATCCTCTAATTTATTTTCTGTCTCCAGGAATTTGCTTATTCTTGATATTTTGTATAAGTGGAATCATACGATATTTTTCCCTTTGTGTCTGACTTATTTCACTTAGCAGAATGTTTTCAAGATTCATCCATGTTGTGGTGTGTATCAGAAATTCATTTATTTTATGGCTGAATAATGCTCCATTGTATGGATATGTGGCATTTTGCTTATCCATTCATTTGTTGATGGACACAGGGTGGCTTCCATCTTTTGGCTGTTGTGAACAATGCTGCTGTGCATTAGTATGCATGAATGTTTTAAATAGATGTTCTAATGTGCAGCTAGATTTGAAAACCCCTGAGCTGGGGCAGAGTCACTGAGCATTTGTCCAAAGGGAACTAGATCCCAAATAATCCAAACTTCATTTGAAAGATGAGAAAACTAAAACTCAGAAGGGATTAATGATTTGTTTAAGATCAAAGGGCTAGTTAATTGCATAGCTGGACTTAGAACCTGTGCTCTGGGACTCCTGGTCCAGTGCTCTTTCTGATATATCACACTGATTCTTGTGATTCAAGAAGCAATGACATTGAGGATATGGGGCTTTCTGGAACTTCCCTATGACACAGGCTTAGGCATGATGAGTGTAGTCAGTACAGGGTCCTTTATTCTCCTAAGGGAGTTCCTAATGTTTATACTAGGAGAGAAAGGCAAACAGGGTAGAGAGAAAGATAAACAGGGTATGGTCCTGCTCTCCACCCCATCATAGTAGGTTGTCTTGGAAACATCCTTCTCCCCCCTATCTAAAAGAAAATGTTTTCTTACTTGCCATGCCCACAAATACAAAGAAGAATGATTAAATTTGCTTTTAAGTTACCAAATGCACCATGCAGGTCTGTAATTGACCATGAGAGTGTCGGGAAAATATGATCTATCCTCTATAAATCAGGAAACCTTAAACTGGCTCTCTAATCGTAAATGCCGATCCTGGTAATGTCCAAAAAGGCTCATGTTTATAAATTGTTCCCTGATGTTTTAAGTAAGTGAACAAACACAAATCACACTAAGGACTTCAGAAAAGACTTAGCTGTGTGGCAATTTATTATAAGCAAGGTAATTTTCATCAGTCAGGCAGCCGTAGACTGTAATTACCTCTCTACTGAAAGAGTTACAATTGCTTTCATTACATTTTCCTAGTCATGTGTTCGTCTGGATTGCCACAGAGAAACTGAATGAAAAATGCATTTATTTATTGTTACTCATCCTAATGGCTCTTTACTTGGTTTCTAAAGATGTTATCAAGTCACTGACTTCCCCTAACCCCTCCAACCCGTACTTGGTGGCCTTTATAGAAGACAAAAGAGGACCTGCTTTTAAACTCCCTGCTCATGTTGGGCATCTGAAAACTGCTCAGCATCTACAGATAACCAGCTCTGGTTGAAAAGTCCCTGTTAGGCTGGTAAAAGTTCAAATGCTGAAGATTAATTAAAACCACACGCCATTGAGCAAAACTGCAAACTGAAAAGAAGCAGTATTCCATTCCGTAAGTTAGAGCTCTACAAGAGCATTGAAAGGATTCAGTATGTGCGCTCCCATCCCATCTCCCACTTGGGTGGTTGCATGAATTACAGGGCACCGTGGCACCTTGGCCCTCGAAAGTACATGCAAGCCATAAGGTCATTTCCATCCCTTCCATAGCCCTCTCATAACCTGATGCTGCGAAAGATGGATAAAACTGGAAACCTCAGGGATCTAGAAGTTGGAAGGTGGGAGTGGGTGGGATGGGGAGGTGACCCCATATCTACACAGGTTCTTCATCAAGCTGAAGCATTTTGTCAGTCATGGATGGAAGGTTTTGCCTCTTGCTTAGAGGAAGAGACAACTCTGGTCATGCTTCTGCAAATCTCACCACCAATCTTTTGTGCATTTGCAGCTCTGCCACTCAGTAGCTGGGACTTTGGGAAGACACTTAACCTTCACAACCTCTGCTCCCTGAAGGTCCAATAAAAGCTGGTGATGGGAGTTTAAATCGATGACTCTTTGAACTATTGGAAAGCAAGAGTTAAGGAGTTTTAGCAAGCAATTTCTCATTCCTTATCAAGCTCAAAACTTTTTAAGAAAAGGAAGGGATCATGAGTCAACACCAGAATTCCTTGCATTTTTCCTCTAGTCTGCGTTCTTATTAAAATTTCTCTCACTATATCCAGAAACAGTGCCCCTGACTACATACATTTGCAGTGTTGAGAAAGGGGAGGGCATGTTCCATAGTTTAGAATGACAGAATGGTAAAATTTTAAACACAGGAAGATGTGAGAAATACCAATCATTCAAATATTCTTAGATGAGAAAACTGAGTCCCAGAGAAGACAAATAACATATCAGAGTCACAGAGCTGTGCAATGACAAGTTTCTCAATCCTTGTCCTACTGTATCATCCCTCTCTGATACATTGGACAAGTGGCTAGCTGGTTAGCATAGAGAAAGCCATTTGCCTGGCTTTGCCCTTCACAGAATACAAGTAATGAACATTCTTGAACAGGTATGAAATGGCTTGGAACAAGGGCCATTAGTTAGTTAAACCTGAATGCCCCATGTCCCTTCTCAGTCTTCCCAAAGAATCAAACTTGAGCATGAGTGTAGGAATAAAATCAAATGTTTCCACTGGGAATGAGCACTGGGTATGCAACAAAGTTGTCTGAGCCTCCAGGGACAGACCCCAGACTTACATGCCCACTTCATGACCCACTGATGTGGGGCTCAGCAGCAGCCTTCCCATGCCTCGAACTGATTCATGGGAGAATGGGGGACAGGCACAAATTCAGCCATGTCAGTGGTGCCATAAATAGTTAAAATGAATTCAGAACACTCCCCAGTGACAGCTGGACATAAACTCACACTTTATAAGGCTGGTTTGTTCAGGGTAAAAGTTTCTGCTTTGTTGAAGGAAGAGCACTTGCTTTTGGATGTCTGTCACTTCTGCAGAAATCCTATACCCTTCATTTCCTCCCATTTGCTGGCATTTCACAAGGCCACATCATTTTGTCAAATTGTGGAGCCACTTGGAAATTGGGCATAGAGTTTTGCATAATCAGTCATGTCATGCCTGTGACATTCTGTGATTATATATAATGGTCTCACAGTCCCTGAGGAGTCCTGATGTAGGAAAATGCTACCTGCATTGGCCACGGAGCCAAGTTGCATTATAACCATTTTATAGAGAGGGACACTGAGGAAAGAGAGCTGTCTACACTGTGCCCCAACTGCCAGAGCAGAAAGCTCAGCTTTAATCAGCAAGCTAGTGTCCGATAAAATGAAAGAGAGGTCTTGTCTAAAATTAACCTTCTTAAAAACCATTTCAGTTAAACTGATATCTGTGTCTAAACATGGAGGCTAAAATTCACAGAAATTCAACTAGGAGGGGAAAAAATGAGCTTTTACGTCAAGACAGTTTATCTTTACCTCTGTTTCTCGAGAATGGAAATATGCAAATAACATTCGAAGTTGAGGGATGGTTATCTAAGGGTTCATTACAATTCCCTCTACTTCTCTATTTTCTATTTTTCATATTGAAGCATGGTTTTCATAAAAAAGTGTAATGTTTCTGTTTGGATGTGAGTACTGTTGATGTTTTTGACCTTGAGTCCCAATTGTATAGGAAAATAAATACACCCTGGGAAATCCCATTAAAAGCACTATCTCCAAAAAAGATGGTGAGATGCAAGAGCAGAGGTATCTTGCACCCTCTTTTCCTGGAAAAGCCTGTGTAACATTCCTGGGGCTTCCACAGCAGAATTCCACAGAGTAGTTGGCTTAAAACAACAGAAATATACTGTCTCACAGTTCTGGAGACCAGAAATCTGAAATCAAGGTGTCAGCAGGACCATGCTGCTCCCTCTGACTGTAGGGGAGAACGCTTCCTTGTTTCTTCCAGCTGCTTTATGGTCTGCTGGCAACCTGATGCTTCTTGACTTGCCACTGCAGCACTTCAATCTCCGCCTCCGTCTTCAGGTGGCATTCTCCCCTTGTCTGTGTCTTCTCTTCTTATAAGGACACCAGTCATAGTGGATTGGGGCCCTGCCCTACTCCAGCCTGACCGCATCTTAATCTAACTAATTGCATCTACAATGATCTTATTTCTAAATAAAGACACATCCTGAGGTACAAGGGGTTAGGTCTTCAGCATATCTGTTGGGGGGGGACACAATTCAACTCATAACATACCCCATGAAGGGAGCAAGGCCCCAGGGAAGAGAAGTCTGCATGGTAGGCATGATATGATGGGTTTTGTAGTCTTGTGGAGTTTTCTGGAAACTGCCTTTTTTGTACAGGAGAAGCAAAATGGGTGGCATACTCCCCAGAATGGCATAGAAGTTAGACCCATGGCTTTGGGATGTGAAGGGGCCAGGCAAGGGAAATGAGGAATTTTGTAGCCAAACAATATCAAATGTAGGATGCCCCCAGGAGTTAAATGCAACCCCCAAGAAATGGGAAGAAGTTTCCTGAAGTGACAGTCCTTATGCTTCTAATATCCAGACACTCAGAACTGAAGTAAATTGAATTATAGAAAAAAAAAGAGTTTAATTTATTGCTCACTTGAGTGTATAGACTGAGATTTGTACCTGCCCCACATACCTGTCTGGAGTGCCATCACCTCTTCCCATCTAAATGCTACTCAATTCTCAAGCATCTATCTCAAAATCGCCTCTACCATGGACTCTCCCCTGAAGATTCAAATCTCCCTTCTTATCATTTGTAACCTCTGGTTTGGGACCTTATCTGTTGTTCTGCCTGCTCTTGTCTCATATTGTTAGATTTGCCTGCCATAGACCATAAATCCTTCTAGATCTGGGGTTATGTTTTATGCTTTTAAAGCCTTCCCAGGCTCAATCATCTCAGGACCCATATTTAATTTGCATTCTCTAATGATTATAATCTATACCATCCTTGTGTCTAACATTTTTAAAATCTGCATTGCAGTTAGCATCTTGGAAATGTCCTTGGCACTCATTTTCTATTCTTTTGACTCTTAGTTGATATTTTACTGTGACAGTATATAATATTTCTATGCTAAAGAAAACAAAGCAGAAACAATCCCTGTCAGATGCTGTGGTGAAAGGAGGTGGTGGATACTATCATATGCCTGATGCCACAGCCCCCTTCATCCTTTTCCACTTTCATTATGGAGGCAAAAGTACCTCTAGACTTAACGTTTTCAATCCCACCTTGTAGTTAGGGATGGCTATGAAATACCAGCCTGGTTACTGAGATAGAAGAAGAAGCTTGCTGGAGAATTCTGGTATGCTTTTACTTTTTTCTGTCTCTTCCTTCTTCTTCTTCTTCTTGTCTCTCTTGTGGATTGTGGATGGGATACTTGAAGCTAGGGCAGCTACCTGGTGACCATGATGGGGAGGCAAAAGAAATAGCAAAGTTTCTGCATCTGATTTGTTGAGCTGCTGAACAAATGCCAGTGGCCATGTACCTCAAGCTTTCTTGCCATGTGAGTAACAACTTGTCCCTATGTGTTTCAATATCTGTCAATGGAAATTTCTTTTACTTGCAGCCAAAAGCATTCTGACATAGAAGACTCCATAGATTTAACAGGCATCTAAAGGATAAATAGAGTTTAGGGAAAGATGGCAGCATGAAAAAAGGAATTCAACATGACCTCTAAGAAAAGAATTGAAAAGACCAAAGAAATAGCAAATAGAAGTAAACCTCTATCAGTCCTGGGCTTCAGGAAGTGTGCAATTATATACTTCACAACTCACAGTTTCTACTCACTACAGTACAGAAAGAATAGAATGAATGAAACCACTACAGGCCAACTCACATCCCCACTTTCTGAGAAATTGTACAATGGTATTGTACCTAAGAAACGGCTATTTTGACAGAATCATTCTAACATTTTGTAATTGGAAGGGCAAGATGAGCCTTAAGGGAAAGGAGAACTACTCTAGTTGAGACAGTTATAAAGCATCTGAAAAGAACTATCAAGAAAGTACATAAAACAGTAGGCATTTAAAATGACAGAAATAAGACCAGACAATTTAGTCATGAATATAAAAGGAAAGAGAAACTGTATTATTCACTCATCAATTTGCAAATATTCTGTATTGTGATTGTGGTGGTAGTGACACAAACTGAAGATGTTTGTCAAAATTTACAGAAACTGGGCGGCTGCCGTGGCTCAGCAGGCAGAGCTCCGACCTGCCATGCTGGAGGTCTGGAGTTCGATCCCTGGTGCCTCCTGCCCATATGCAAAATAAAAAATAATAAAAAAAAAAATTTACAGAAACTATCCCCGAAGGCAATTTTTTTTACTGTATATAAATTATATCTCAATAAGAGAAAAGTCTACCCATAAAAATTAAGTTTAAGGAAAAATGAATTCCAAAAGTTCAATAGAAAAGAATGGAAAAAGATACACCAAGAAAATTCAAACAAAGAGAAAACATTGTAATAATCTCAGGAAAAAGTATACCTCAAGTCAAACTATTAAACACAGTAAAGAGAATCAAATTTTTTATAAAGAATATAATCCATGCTGTATTTTACGCATGATAAAATAAACCTATCACTTCTGTAATAAAATTTATAACTTCTCTAATAAAAATAAATATTTAAAATTAAAAAAAGAAAAAAGATTACAATCTGCAATGAAGACCCTTCTTTATATACTAAATAGCACAGCATCAAAACTTAGGATTCTGAATGAAAAGTGACTGAAACAATCAATGTGAGAAAATTAATATACTTTATAAATTAATTTATTTAATTTAAAATGGATTAAATAGGTTAAAAACAAAAACATTCCAGAGGAGTTTACTAGTATAATCAATACAGCTGTATTAACAATTACATAAAACTCTGATTATGAGTTATCAAACCTTCTTTAAATATATACAACATTGATCCTATAATAGAGCACTCGTTCAATAAGTAAAGTCCCAAATTTCTCAAAAGTGAATATGGTTAGGCCATATTCTCTATTTACAATACCATAAAATAAAATATTTTGTAAAAAAGCACCCTGAAAATGGGAGGTGGGGATCTTTTCCATAATACTCTTAGATCAAAGGGGAAAATGAAAGCTACAGTTATAAAACTTCAGAAAATATCTCTAATATGAACATTGAGTATGAAGCTCTTTCGTGGCTTCAGACTCTGTTAGAGAAAAATTCCTAACCTTTAAACCATTTCCTTATGAAACTATACAAAAGGAAAATAAACTCCACAATCACTTAAGGAAACTAGAAGAAAAAAAGTGTAACAAAGCAAACCAAGAAAACAAGAAGAAAAAATAATCTAAAAATAATAAAAGCAAAACCTGTTGAGTTAGAGAATAGAGAGTATAAACTTGATAATTAAATTCAGGAGCTGGTTCATAGAAATATTGATACAGTGCAACGGTCAGCAAACTTTCTGTAAAGGACCAGAGAGGAAATATGTTAAGGCTTTGTGGGCCACATCCGGTCTCTGCCATGAACTCTTTGCTTGTTTGTTTTTTAACAAGTCTTTAAACATGTTAAAAACTATTCTTAGCTCCGGAGCCATATGAAAACTGGCTGTAGGTTGGAGTTGACCCACCAGCTTTGCCAACTCCTAGTAGTTCTTGACCCTGGCTGCATATTAACACCCTAGGGCACTTAAAAAAATAAATAAATAAATAAAAACTGTGATAAGCAAGGCTATAAGTTTAGATTTCCTCTGTTCTTTCTCTGTTCAGAATTTGTGTAGTCAAATTTTATGTACATATGAAAGTGTACCTATGAAATACTAATAACATTCCATCTATGTAAAAAAAAAATTACCTGGACTCCCCCCACCCCCCACCAAATCAATTAAATGTGCATCTCTGTGGTGGAACTAAGCAATACCCCAGCTGTTCCCAATGCTTAGCCATCGTTGAAAAGCCACTACAATAGACCAGAGGTTCTCAATGAGACACCTGGACCAGCATCATCAGTATCACCTGATGCAAATTCTCAATGAGTCAGAAGCTCTGGGGATGAAGCTCAGCCATTTGTTTTAATGCATCCTCCAGGAGCTTCTTGATGTCACATTAAAGATTGAGAACCAATGTAATAGGCAAAGCTGTGACTGAGGATAATCAAGGAGAGTGCTTTCTAAGAGGTCTTTATCATAAGGATTACTTTTCACAGTTTATAAAATTATTTCAAAAAAATATAGGGTGGAAGCCTGGAAATGCATTTTTAATGAGATAAAACCACAAACTCAGATTTGGTTTTTAAAGTATTAGAGAAATCTGTATACAATTAAATGTAACAAATTCGAAGATCTCAAAGACCTGCTGCTTACACTCCCCAAACAGTCCTGATTATGTTATAAGCAATTTCTTTGATATCTTCAAGTGATCTAAAATCTAAAGCTGGAGATCAAGCCAACTGATGGCAATGACTTTGTTAAGACTAAGCTCTATTTAGCATCAAGGTAACTAGATAACTCAAGACTCAAGTTCAAAGTGGGCCCTAAAACCACAATAGTGCAAAGGATGGTGTTGAACCAACATAGTGTCAGAGACGAACAGCATTTCTAAGAATGTTGGCCCTTAACTTTGAAATAGACTGAGCATTTACAACTGCTTCAAGGTATAAATTTGGAAATCCATGTTTTCCTGACATGTAGAATATGTCCATTCATCTGAGATTTTAGAGTAGTACAAGAGAAGATCCAAATATTCATGTGATGAGACTAAGAAGAAACCCTGATCTTAATGCCTGTAAAGTAAGAGATTTGTTATCAGCTTAAGGGTTGGGGGTTGCAGGATTTAAATAAAAGGGAAAATTTGGAAGGACTGTTACAGGAAAGTGACTTGGGGAGATTATTGAATAATAAGCCACAATATAGCCCAGCAGATGTCACATTTAAACTCAGGGAAGGATTAAGATGGGCCAGGTGCATTTTTCTTTGATGGACCAGGTGCATCTTTCTTTGATACATTTTTCATCTCTACTTTGCCATGCAGAAAAATGGAACCAACAAATCAAAAAGTGGAGGTGGTCCAGGGTTGATGGTAGACAGGACAAGTTCTGGGGAGGAAAGAGGAATTTCATTTACAGTCAGGTGTTGAGAAGCCTGAAAAGTAGCTGACTGTGAAGTTTAACATGAGAAGTGGGCCATGCTGTTTGGTAGGTATCCAATGGCCTTGGAGTAGTCAAGAACTTGACGACTGAAAGCCCCAGTGAAAGCACAGAACTGAATGAAAGTGGAGGGAGATCTGTTGAAGAGAATGGACTCCAAGCATATTTATTGAACACTCATCAGGTGCAACTATATTGCCAGATACTGATGAAGCATATCCCTTGACTTTAGGAAGTATATACCATCTCCCTGAGGCATGTTCAGAGAGGACAAAGATGTAAATGACTAACAAATATGCCAGGTGAAATAAAATAAAAATTCAAAGGAAGAATCCTAACAATGTATTATGCAAGAGCAGAGGGAAGAAGAGCTAGGTGTTGTGGGGAAGAATTCTGCAAGAGAAACATCCCATCTAAGTAAGTAGCCCGACCAGCATGTCTGAGAGTGCAGGTCTTGGTCATAGAGCATCCAGCTGACTGAAGGAGATCACTGAAGGTCAATGCCTGGGAAGGAGACAGGAAGACCTAAGTTGAATTTGAATGCCTTTAGGTAGGATATCACCTTCTCTAATTTCCCATTGGCCCTACTGATTTCTATTATATTAAAGCTTGCCAGCTTCACAAAGGTATGCCACTTATTTGACTACTGAAGGTTTACAGTTTAGAGTTTATGGGAACTTGAGGCAGGAAATGCCTCAACATTGTGCTAGAAAGTTCAGGCTTCATTCTGCACAAGGAGTTGACATGTGGGGAGTGAGATCATCTGGCCTGTATTTTATGAAGAAAGAGACAGCAATATAAAGGAGTAAGGAAGTCCTACACAGGCAGGAAAGCAATTAAGAAGCTATTACTTTGAGGGGAGCCAAGAAGAGGGTCAGAAATGGGGTAATACAGAAAAGATGAACATAAGGGGAGAGATGAGATACCTTGTAGTCATAGATTTGACAGACCTAGGTAACTAGCTGGACATAGAATGAGAGGAAGAAGGAGTGAAATAAAGATTGGAGTTTTTCTTAGGTCCCTAAGTGAATGGTATTATGGTGAACCCAAATGGAACATAAACATGTTTAGATAGGTCTGGCAGAAAACAGCTGTATATGTGCTAGACTTTACTAGGCATTTCTGATAGCTACTCATCCTATACAACAGAAATTCATCTTTATCTTTCCTCTCTTGTCTTCTTTATTTCTGCTGAGGATATCATTGTTTTCATAATGTGGGGTTAAGACTTCAGAATACTCTTAACAGTCTCTTTTCCATCTCCTTTTACAATTTTTGAGTTATTACATGTTCTTGAATTCTCATATTTCTGTATTTTAAATCATTCCCTTTTTTCCTATTCTCTCTACTACCTCCTGATTCTAGACCCCAATGTCATCCTCAAATTATCATTATATCTTCTCAGATAGTTGCCCTGCATACAGTCTCTTACTTTTGATTTTTCCTGCAAGATTCGTGTTCTAGTTTGCTAGCTGCTAGAATGCAACACACCAGAGACGGATTGGCTTTTAATAAAAGGGGATTTATTTAGTTAATGTATAGTTCTTCAGAGGAAAGGTACTAACTTTCAACTGAGGTTCTTTCTTATGTGGGAAGGCACAGGATGGTCTCTGCTGACCTTTTCTCCAGGCATCTGGGTTCTAACAACTTTCCCTGGGGTGATTCCTTTCTGCATCTCCAAAGGCCTGGGCTGAACTACAAGTGCTGAGATGAGGTATGCTGAGCTGCTTGGGCTGTGCTACATTGAGCTCTCTCATTTAAGCACCAGCCAATTAAATCAAACATTAATTGCAGCAGGCACGCCTCCTAGCCAACTGCAGATGTAATGAACAACAGATGAGGTTCAAGTACCATTGGCTCATGTCCACAGCAACAGAGCTAGGCAGCTTTACCTGGCCACGTTGACACATGAACCTAACTACCACATGTTCACCCCCTGTCAACTTGGCAACTATATGCATCACCTTAAATGATATTAAAGTGGCACAAATTATCTCCTGGCTGTGGACCTATGAATCTCAAAACAAGTTATTTGGTGCCAATATGCAAAGAAGGGACAGTCACAGGATCCATAGGGAGAAATTGGAAGGAAAACCTGCAGGGCAAACACCATTGGATTTCAAAGTCTGTCAGCTTTAGAAAGTGGCAGTCCTACCCTTTCCAAGGGCCTATGCAGTGGCCCGCCTCTTTCCAAATCAACCTCGGGGAACATTGAGGAGACCATCTTTTTCTCGGCTCTACTCTCTCCAAGCATTGGGGCCACCCCTGGGCTCTCTGTCATTTCCAGGGCACATGCTCAACTCCTCCATGTGGTGGCAGCCAGGTTCTCCCCAGTCCCCAAGGAGTGTGTTGTACCTTCTCAAAGGCTTGAGGCAGCACAACTCTTCCACTGTACAAGATAGGAGACTCATCCTCTGCCCTCAGGGCAAACTAACCCTCTCCATGTATATGGGTGGGTCCAATCCCCTGGCCGAGGTTTCTTGACTTCAGACCCAAGCTTCCATGGTTCTCTGCAAACTCCAATTTGTCCCTTTTGTGTCCCCCTTTGTCCAGATTGGCAGTGGTTCTGTTTACACCAACAGTCTCTTCAAGCACTCCAGGACTTCTCCATCATACTCCTCACAGTTCCTCCAAGATCTTCCCTTAGTCATCCAAAAACTGTTCCAACATATCTGGTATTTGCGAACTGCAGCAGCACCCTGCTCTCCAGTACCAAATCTGTTCTAGTTTGCTAGCTGCCAGAATGCAACACAATGGAGATGGATTGGCTTTTAATAAAAAGGGATTTATTTAGTTAACATATAGTTCTTCAGAGGAAAGGCAGCTAACTTTCAACTGAGGTTCTTTCTTACGTGGGAAGGCACAGAGTGATCTCTGCTGGCCCTTTCTCCAGGCCTCTGGGTCCCAACAACTTTCCCCGGGGTGATTTCTTTCTGTATCTCCAAAGGCCTGGGCTGAGCTGCAAATGCTGAGATGAGGTATGCTAAGCTGCTTGGGCTGTGCTACATTGAGCTCTCTCGTTTAAGCACCAGTCAATTAAATCAAATGTCATTCATTGCAGCAGGCACGCCTCCTAGCCAACTGCAGATGTAATGAGCAACAGATGAGGTTCACATACCATTGGCTCATGTCCACAGCAACAGAACTAGGCACCTTCACCTGGCCAAGTTGACACCTGAACCTAACTACCACAATTAGTCTTCCTAAAGCCTAGGATTTATCCAACTATCACTCCCCTCCTTTAAATTTTCCATGACTCCACATCGAGTCCACATCCAAGGAAACTTTCCAAACTCTAGGCTTTTTCCAATATAGCTCTAGCTTACCCTTTTTTTTTTAACATGGGCAGGCACCGGGAATCGAACCCGGGTCCTCGGGCATGGCAGGCAAGCATTCTTACCTGCTGAGCCACTGTGGCCCTCTAGCTTACCTTTCTAATCTTATTTCTTTACTACTCACTTCTACTGAAATCAGATTGATTACCTATATTTGTATTTCTCAGTCTATAACTTTGCTTATGTTCTCTCCTCTCTGTAGACAATCCCTCCCTCCCTTTCAGTCCCAACTTTCAGGCCCAGTCAAATCTCTGCCTCCTTGACAAAGCTGCCCTTAGGCACAATCATCTCTTCTACGTTGAATCTCTTAGCCCTTTTTGACCCTACCACTTAAATGGATGCTATAGATTCCCCACAATTGTTATTATTCTTTATATCATTGCTTTTCTCAGGAGATAGTTCATATTAGTCTTGTCTCTCCAGTAAGGGAGTTAGTTCATTCAGATTATATATTTTCTTCCTTTGTATCTCTCATAGAACCCAATGCAATAATAAAATCAATACTGGGCACTAAAAACAAACAAATGATGTTATGTTTAGAATGCTCTTGGGGGTGTCTGCCTTGCCTTACAATAAGAAGTTTAAAGGTATAACCTTATCCATTCTAGAGAACGGAGATCAGGAGAAATAGAATGCTAGGCTGCACAAAGAGTTATTACTATGAATGTTGACTTGTCCAAGCAGTGGACTTCATGAGTCGAGATAGATTAGGTTATATTGTGGTAACACACAACCCCAAAATCCCAGGGGCTCATTACAACAAGATTATTTTCTCACACTCATCATATATCCAGCAAGGGAAGGGAAGGGATGGAGAGGGTTTGCTCATCAGAATCACTCGGGGACTGTGGATGACAGAAGCTCTCTCTCGCTACCTTCATCTATAATCACCGTGGCAGGAGGAAGAGAATGTGGTATCTTGTACAGGCTTTTAAAACTTCCACCTGGAAGTGACACTTCCCCTGAATTTTCATTGACCAAAGAAAATCACACAGCCACATACCTTCAAAGATGGCAGAAAAGTGCCATTCAACCATGCCTAGAAAAGGGGAAAAAAAATTACTTGTGACTTCACAGGCACTAATGCTGGCTAAGGACAGCATATCAATCAGTATTCTTTAGCTGCAGCCAACAAAACCTGATTGGATAACTTTAGCAAAAAATAATAATAATTTACAGACGGGAAAGAGGTAACTCACAGAATGAAAGGATATCTACCTTCAAAATAAAAGAACCTGTTCATACATGGGAATAACAAGGCTGATAGGCTCTTTGAAGCATTGCAAATAACATGTATCAGCTCCAACTATATTCTGTCTTTGTGACATTTTTTTAACTTTCAATTCTTTGATGAAAGCATCTAATTGCTGAGCTTGGAACTTGTGCCAATCTTGACAGGGATGGGTGGACACCTGGAAGAACAATCCCATTAAGGTTGTGTGCAATGGAAGGAAGGATAACAGCCCAAAGGAAAAAGCAGGACATTGTTGGAAGGAGGAATAATAGTGAACAGGAAAAAGCCACTGATGTCCATTATCCATAAATACTTGTATAATCATTTAAAAGGCTGATGGGAGGATGACCTGACTATGCAGCAAGAAATAACACAGACTGCATTTTTGTATCCCTTGTCTTGAGAACCCTAAGGTTGTACCTTTAGGGGCATTCCATTTCTTTTGGTTCACTTCTCCCAAAAGGAAGTTAAACTCCTACTTTACTCAAGTGCAATTCCTATTTTATGGCAATAGCAACATCATAATATGATCATGGGCCAAATTAAGGACTGTAATACAAAGGCAAAAGCTTCACTTTTAGTGAGCAAAACCAAGTTCCACTGCAAATCCACAGCTGATTTGCCTCTGTCTTTCCTAGAGGGAATTAATCCTAACCTGAGATGCCAAAATGGGCATCACTTTGAAGGACTGGAGGGCAGATCGGCCATTCTTAGAAACTCTTCCCAGACCTCCAAACTATAAAACCAAAGGCTGAAGCTTCGGGGCTGATAGTTCAAGGTTCATTCACTAACAGGAGTATTCTGAGATACTGTGGACTAGTCAAATGTTCTCCCCACTATTCCTCCACATACAAAACCCTTTATTCAAACAAAAGCCTTAATGAAAGAGCTGTTCTGTGTGAAACCAAATTGGGGAGCCCTGAATACTAACCCTTAGCATCCCCTTCTTCTGCCCAAAGGGATATGAGTGAGATATGCTTTTGCTGCATGCATGCTACATCATCTATTCTTAAACTAATGACTTCAGACCACAGGCATTTATTCGGCTCACAATTCTGTGAGTCGGAAATTTAGGCTAGGCTCAGTTAGCCACTTCAGCTGATCTTTGCCGGGATCATTCCTGCATCTACAGACACTGCCCATCAGTTAGGTGGCTCTGCTAATTGGGTTTGGGGACCAAACCCAAGCTGAGGGGACAGGGGCATCACCCTGTAGACAAGCCTGGCTTCTTCACATGATGGTAGAGGCAGGGGTTTCCAAGAATATCAAGCCCCAATGTGCAAATGCTTTCCAAGCCTCTGCTTGTCTCCTGATTGCTAATGTCCATTGCCTAAGGGAAGTCACACATCCAACCTAGATTTAAAAAGTAGAGATATAGGCTCCACCTCTTGATGGAGAATCTGCAATGTCATATTGCAAGGATGGGGTAGAATTTGTGGCCAATTTTAGAATCTTCCATAGAATGTAAACCCTGATGTCATTCCATGGGTCAAAATGTGGAAACCATTGGGTTAAGCAAAACTAATTTATCCATCCTCATTCTGGATGGATAATTTCTAGGCTGCCTAAGTAATACCTGGGGAGCCAACCATGTCTAAATCTCTTATTTCCTGCAGGCTTCTAGGTGAATAAGAGAGTAAAAGTGGCTCTGTTGCCCAACTAAATAGACATTTATCTGGCATCCCCAGCTTTGGCCATCTGTCCTAATGCTGCCTGTATATTTAAAATGTAACATTAGTAGATAGAAACCACTGTGCAGTCCACAGACCTTGGAAAGACAGGCCAGGTTTCAGTGTAGCACATTTTGCTGATAGTTGAAGCAGTTCAAAGTAGAATAATTTAAAACTCTTATTTAACTCAAAGAATAAAGAATTCATTTGTCTTTTGATCCACCTTCTACTCTGTCAAATGCTCCTTTCCCTATCACATTCAAACACACACCCCCTTCAGAAGCTAGTAAACTCATCCCCTGCCAAGGAATGGATTTTTCCCATATTGCTCCATCTGAGTGATAAAAGGGTTTAATGTCCCAAGTTCATTTTTCAGTAGCTAACTCAGATGTCCCCATCAGTGTGAAGCGTCTAAGCTCTTTCTACAGTTATTAAATTGCTATCCCTAATTCCTTTGGAGATTCAACCAAGTAGCAACGATTCTGAGGGCACTTTTTATTAAATCTGCATTTTGCAGAGTGAGATAAAGCAGGCCAGGTCAACCCTGTTTACAGAGATGACAGGGGGTTCCTGGATGAGGTTGGTGCTGTCAGCAGTTTTACTCTCTCCAGAAGGCTATGTGAGATTGTCCCTCTCGGTGCATGGCCTAGGCACATTTGCCAACGTTTTGCAGACTTCCCTGAAGGGCAACCACTTCCCAGGTGGGAGACCAGTGCCTCTGGCAGTAGGGTAGCACAGTTTTACTGCAGATAAAATGTGTACATGCAACAAGTTCAACCAAAACTGCGAACGGGGCAGGAAAAGAATCTCTGAAAGCCAAGAATAATCAAATCTGGTAGAAAACAAATTTGTGTGGCATGTTATATGAAAGGAATCTCCATATGGTATACACATAAACTGAAGGGGAAGTGAGATGATGTATTGGTGTATAGGAACAATATCTTAGAATTGTTTATATTTATCTCTGTCTTTAAAATGAAAAATCTTAAGCTTTCCCAATTTTCAATATAGAGATTTACACAAGCACCCTCACTGCATCCCTATGTCAGATGGCACATGTCTCATGTGACACATGGGTCCATAACAGGAAGGGATGGGAAGAGGATTGAATAAACAGCCTCCCTCATCTGTTCATCTTCAGGGGACTGCCATTTGTCACAGCTTACATGAGACCAGTGGAATTAATTTAACAGCTACATTATCTATTTCCACCTAAACCGACTCCTACATGATAGACACATGACTTCACAGGATTTTTGTAGAGATGCTAAAAATTGAAGATAGTACTGATAACATAGAAACAAAGCAACGATGGCCAAGTTGTCCATTTTCCCATTGCTAATTGATCTCTCTTTTGGTAGGATTGTGAAGAAAAAGAAAAAAGATGGGGCTAATTGGATCTCCAAAATGTCTAAAGCTTTATATTTGAAAAATAGTGTATACCCATTACTATCAATGATAAACCTTATCCAAAGTAACTTTAAATAAGAGCTAGTGAAAATTTGAGGCCTTCAAGATTAGAAGAACATTTTAAAATATTGTTTTATTTCTTATTTATCTCATCTTTGTGCAACTTCTACTTTATGTGTGTTTCATAATACACAAAACTAAAGCTCTTCAATTTTAATTATTTATAAAGCTTAATATATATTGATGGTACAGGGTCAATCATTTTTCACTGATGAGGCATGCCATCAAAAACAGTTTGGATCAGGAGGCAAGAATGCTTGCCTGCCATGCCAGAGGACCTGGGTTCGATTCCCGGTGCCTGCCCATGTGAAAAAAAAAAAAACAGTTTGGAAACTCTCATTTAAGAAGAAGGTAATGGTAGCCACCAGCATTTGTATACCTGAGAGTGACTTGCCTATTCATTCTTCAAACTTCAAACTTTGGGTGTATTTTCCACTATTTTCCATATAGCCTCTAACTGAACATAAAAATTACATAAGAAATGGTACTAGAATTATATCATTTATTAACTATGATAGGTGTTTATCAAAATTGAATCCTGTCATCCCAGGTCCCCCAGAGATGTTAGTAAACCACTCAAGAGCAAGTATAAATTAGGGCTGTGCCCTCCTGATGGTGATACCAGCACCACCAACAGTTTGTAGGTTTCCTGGGGGCCAGGACCTCTCCTAAGAGCTTCATGAGCATGTACATTAACACGTTCACACCTCACAAAAACCCTACGAGGCAGCATCACGGAGGAGAGACCTTGAAGGTGGTGCCTGTGACCTCCAACACCTGGTGTTCATACCATGTGTAATCCCCTCCCCTTGTACATGGGCAGAACCTATGACGTGCTCCTAGCCAGTAGAATTCAACAAAGGTAACATGGCTGCATATATGTGATGATGTGATTATATCACATAATGTGGTGGGGCTCATCCTGCTATGCTCTCTCTCTCTCTCTCCCTGACTGGCTTTGAGAAAACAAGTGGCTACAGTGGGGACCCAGGCAAAAAGGAACTGAGGGTGACCTTTAAAGGCAGAGGGTAGAATCCAGTCAAAAGCCAACAAGAGAATGAGACCTTCAGCCCTACAACCACAAAGAAATAAATTCTGCTAATAACGTGAGAGAGCTGGGAGTGGATCCTTCCCCTGTCAAGTCTCAGATGAGATCTCAGCCCTGGCGGAGGGCTCGATTTCAACCTTGCAGAGAACCCAGCTGGCCATGACAGACTCTAGACTCACAGAAACTGTGCAATAAAAAATGTGTGTTGTTTTAAGCCACTAAATTTGTGGTGATATTATTATATAGAAAGAGATAACTAATGTAGACATATACATTTTTTAATTCCCCAATTTATAGATGATAGGTTAAATCAATTTACAAAGCTAGGTAGGGCCGGGGTTAAAACCCAGGTAGCCTGGTTCCTGAAGGTTCTAACACTACACTTTGCTGCCTCAACTCACAATATATCTTCTAGAGCATCAGTCATTGTGCTATTATTCTTCCTATCCTTAGTAGGTTATCTTAATTTGCCAGCAATGTTAGGGAAAATACCACACAATGGTTTGGCTTAACAACAAGAATTTCTTGGCCCAGAAATCTCAAATCATGGTGTTGTCAAGGCCATGCTTTCTCTGTGAAGTCTGTCGCATTCTGGTGCAGGTTTGCTGCAATCCTTGGGGTTGTATCTCTGCCTCTTGTCACATGGCAATCTATCTCTTTCTCTCTGTGTCTGCTTTTCCCATTTCCACTGACTTCTAAATTCTGGTTCCTCTGACTATATCTGAATTTACTCTCTTAATAAGGCCTCTAGTTATACCCACCATTATTTAGTTTGGCCATACCTAAATGGAAACTTAGAAGATCCTATTCACAAATGAGTCCACATCTTAACTGATAATACAATTTCAATGGTTCCTGTTTACAAAGTGGTTCACGCCCACAGATGTGGATTAAGAACATGTGTTTTGCTTGGGCACATAATCTAGTCTACTGCAGGTAGGGATCCCAGTGGCTGTCTTTTGGACACCACCCAAAATCCCTTGTGTGCCAGTTTTAAAGTATCACATACCCCAAAAAAGCAATGTTTTAATCCTGACCCAATCTTTTAAGGACAGCCATTTCATTTAATCCTGTTTCAATATTGTAAGGTGGAAACTTTTTCTTTGATTTTCTCCATGGAGATGTAATACTTCCTATTGTGGGTGTGACCTTTTAATTAGATGAGATGTGACTCCACCCATTCCAGGTGTATCTTGATTAGTTTACTGGAGTCCTTTAAAAGGGGAAACATTTTAGAGAAAGCTCAGAGCCAAGGCAGAGCAGAAGTGACAGAGCCCACACAGTCAGAGATGTTTGGAGATGAAGAAAGAAAATGCCCCTGGGAAGCTGTTTGAAACCAGCAACCAAAGACCCCAGCAGATGCCAGCCATGTGCCTTCCTAGCTCACAGAGATGTTCCAGCCCCATTGTCCTTTCTTGAATTAAAGTGTCTTTCCCTGAATGCCTTAGTTTGGACATTTTTATAGGCTTAGAACTGTAAACTTGCAACACTAAATTCCCTTTATAAAAGTTGTTCCATTTTTGGTATATTCCATTCCAGCAACATTAACAAATGAATAAACCTTGCCAGTCTAGTGCCAAGGTATTATGGCATTTGTGCCAGCACAAAAAAAGAGCAGGGACTAATGAGTCCTGAATACTCCATGCACAGCCTGGCATCTGGGAAGGAGCAGTGCTGAGTAGCAAGGTATTATGGCATTTGTGCCAGCACAAAAAAAGAGCAGGGACTAATGAGTCCTGAATACTCCATGCACAGCCTGGCATCTGGGAAGGAGCAGTGCTGAGTAGCAGACAAAAGGCTCCGACTGTCTGTGGCTCTGAATAAACTCTGCCAGTAACTCAAGTTTCCCCACAAATAAAGGAGGAAAATTAGTCTGCGGGTGTCACAGAGAGAGTCTTGGCATGAAAGTCGGGAGATTTAGGCTCTGACCTTGGCTCTGCCAACCAGAAAGCCGTGGGAACCCAATAAGTCACTGAGCTTTTTTTGGCCTCTGTTTCCCATCCCTAAAAAGAAGGGTTTGGATTGGGCATTTTTTAAAGTCTCCAAAGAAGAAATTATATACTCCTAAAGTGTGTCATGGATTGAATTTACCTAATGCATTCCTCTTCTTTCCCCCTCCCACCCCAGAATTCAAAGAGCCTTCATTCCAGATGCCTAATTTAATATTTGGCTTGTCAGATGCCTAATTTTGAAACCCAAGTGACACATTTCTAATGGAGAGTAAGCCGAAAAGAAGGACCCTCATGGTGTCAGAGACACAAGGAAGGATGGAATTCATAGCCAAAAAGAAGAAATTCTAACCCAAAGCTATTGAAACGCAGAGCCTCCAGCCTGGGCATTTTCTGCCTATCGTCTGAGCTCAGCCTCCAGGGCTCCCCATTTCTCTGCTTTCCCTTGCAGATTGAGTCCCAGCCGGCATGACAGCCTCATTTTTCACTGAATGCATGCAGTGAATGCTAAACTGTAATCTCTTTTTGCATGCTTCAGTTCCAAATTCATAACCGGAGGAGCAGGCCTGTTGTCTGCGAGCGATCACTGTTAACTGCTCTCCCGAGCAGAGCCGGGCAGTCCTGGAATCGGAGTGCTTTTTCCCTGCCTCACGCTTTGTCAAAATGCATCATGAGTGACACAAAGAAATGGTCACTGGAAACTCCCCGTTTTCCAATCCTTTTACCATCTAATTGTTCTTCCTCTTCAAGGCTTGGCCATCCTCAGAATAGGGCCAGGGTCCCCCACCTGGGTTGTTTCAATTTTAAAGCGGAGTGCTCTATAAAAAAAGAAGCCTTCCCACAGCTCTGAGGCCAGCAGTGTTCCTGGTCATTGTCTTAAGAGTTTCATTACTGTGCCCTATGCGTTCTCCAGTGCAGCCTCTGAGATGCCACTCTCTCTCTCTCTCTTACTCCAAGTGCCCTGTGCTTTCCCTCACTATTAAAACTTGATCTGATAAAGAGATCTGGTTAACATTTAAAAAAAAACAAAAAAACCGTAGAATAGGTCCATCTTGTTAAAATGCTCTGCTGACTTCCCCTTTGCACTCAGAATAACCCAAACCCAAGCCTTGCCTGCCTCTCCCACCACATTTCCAACAGGCCTGGGCTAATATCTCTAGCCATCCTGGCTTTCACTTTCTTTCTCAAATACCCGAAAAGACCTATGTTCTCACAGCTCCCTTTGCTGTGAAGGCTCTTTCCTTAGTCCCCATGGCTGCCACCTGCCCACCACCTGTCTTGGGCAATAAACCGTGCCTAGTCAATACCTTCCTTGAGCCAGTGACTGCTGCCGGGACCCTGCCCACACCCACTCAGCCTTAGCCAGCTGACTTTGCGTGCCAGCATCTGTGACTTAGTCTAAGGCTTTCTCTGCAGACACAGCCCAGTCTTCCCAGATGCTGGACAGACTGGCCTGGCTGGAGATTCAGTTGTTCCAGGTACAGCCCCAAGCCAATATCCAGCTCCTTTGCTCCTCAGCTGGGAGAACTCGGAGGAATGTGTTCAACACTTACTCTGGAAATTCCACGCGGGGATTATACTCAGGTCGCCCACATGGTAATTTGAAGAATAGCACATCCTCATTGTTTTCCTTCCCTTCCCTATCTTCCATCCCTCTGTCCCCATAGAAACTCCTTGCACTTAAATCCTTGCCTAGAGTTTGTCTTAGACATAAGAGTAAGTTACTCTTCTCTCCCTATCATTCTCTCCCTCTCGCCCTTTTCCATTTCCTTCACAGCCCTTACCGATCTGAGTGGTTTGTTTCTGTTTATTAATTTGCTTACCTTTTTATTGCCTCTTCTCTCTATGTGGAAAGTGTACACTCCATGAGAGGAGACGGTTCTCTAGCTGTCCCTGGCATCCAAACAGTACTCAAGAAATGTTGACTGAATCAATGGATGAACCCCTCACTTTCAGCTTACTGCGCTCTTTTGTCTTTCAGGAGAATTTCCCATTTAAAGCTCAAGTACCCTCTAGCTTCCCTACCCTTCTGCCAGCCCCACAAAGGAACTTCAAGCCCCTGAAGAGAAAGATGGGAGGAAAGCTCTTTCCAGAGCCTGAGACATCACACTCCAGTCACAAAGCACCCATGGTGCACCCATGGTCCACCTGTCCGGGCCACCCAGCCCTGAAGGTAAGACCTTAAAAATAAGCAATTAGGCCATGTGATAAAAACCTACTACGCCATAAAAGGGAAGTTCAGATGCATGCTACATTTAGATGAACCTTGAAAATATCATGTTGCATGAAATAAGCCAGGCACTAAAGGATAAGTACTGATTGATCTCACTTATGTGAAAAAAAAACTAGAATATGCAAATTCAGAGACAGAATATAGATTACAGGTTATGGTGGGGAAGGGGTACAGATTGGGGAGTTAATGTTTACATGGGTTCAAAATATCCATTTGGGATGATAGAATGGTTTTGAGAATGGGTGATGGTGTTGGTAGCACAACAGTGTAAATATAGTTAATACCACTAAACCGTATACCTCAAATCATTAAAATGGGAAAGATTATGTTGTAAATGTTAGTAGGATAATTAAAAAAAAAAAACTCAGTATGTATTTGAATTCTTGGGAAAATGTAACTTAACGGAAATTTCGATTTTTGCCCCAAACTCAGCTTATTTCTGCCAGATATTAAAAGCTCATTTGTCCCAAAGTGGCCATCCTTACCCTGCAAGATATTCTCCCCAGTTAACTGTGTCTCAGGCCTCATTTCAAAAATGGAGGGATGAAGTTCCTGATTAAGTTACTACCAGCAAGAGTTTGAAGGAAACCAAATCTTCCCAGGCGACCTTCTGTTCAGAATGCTGGGGCCAAACTGTTTAAGTGCCCACGTGTGTGTGTCTGTCTGTCTGTCTGTGACCCATGGGTGTGGAATGCACCTGCAGCACTGGCTTCCACCCACACACACTCTCTATGCCTGACCTATCATCTAACTTCCTTGAACCCAGGGTGCCAGAGACTGACTGTGTTTGGCTCCCTGTGCATCCCTGGTGTTTTCTACAGTCCCTAGTGCACAGTGAATGCCCCAGAAATATACAATAAATATTCAGTGAATGAATGAACAAGAGCACGAATTTCACTTCTCCCAAAGGAAGAACCACTAACACCCACTGAAAGAGTCTTCAGCAGCCTTATCTGAAGAAAGAAGCAGTAGCAATGACTGCCCTCCCGTCTAAGGAAAGGTCAAAGTGTCAAAGGGTAGGGGAGCCTGGGGACTGCCCCCCCAGAGACGTCTGTCGAGGCAACCATGGTTTAGCTGTAAGCACAAGGGCTAATTGCAAGAAGACTCAGACATCAGAGCCAGAATGGTATTCTCTGCCAGAAAAGTCTAAATCACTTTTTGGATCATGAGGGGGAAGGCCTAGGCACCTCTCTTTAAAATGCCAAATCACTCAGGGGTGGTGAGACTGGGTACAGCTTGAGAGAGGCACGTGGCTGGGACACAGGAGCTGCAGAAACTACCCCAAGAAATGAGGGAGATGATAATGTGGAGGCGTTTTGTAAACTGCAAAATAAAACCTTTCCCTATATTGTGTATTTTTATGATGATGATAAAAATCGCTCCTATGTGTGTTCACTAGATAATTAGTCCCAGGTGATGTTCTGTTGAAAAAAAAAATGTTTGCGCCATCCAAAAGTCAGAGGGAGATCCTATGAAGACGTGTCAGCTCATGGCATGCCCCTGTTCAAAACCTTCCATGGCTCCCCACCTCACTCAGAAAAAACCCAGATTCTGCCGTGATTGGCACGGCCTCCCTTCACACGGGCCTTCCTGCTGGGCTTTGATCACATCGACCTGAATGTTCCCTCTTAGCACATCCTTCATGTAAAATCTGCAGGGGTCCTTCCCTCAGCACTCAGTCTCTGCTCAAACGTCATCCCCTCCTAAAGGCCAGGCCTGACCACACGATTTAATCAGCACCTCCGATCACTCCCCATCCCTCTTACTCTGCTTTATTTTTCTTCCTAGCCCTTATCACTCCCTGACATATTATGACTCCAATAAATATTTGATCTCGTCTGTCCCCCACTGCAGTGTAACTGCCAGAAGGGTTTCATTGCAAGCCTTTGTTTGAATCACTACCATTTCCCCAGCAGCTGGGGCAGCATCTGAACAAGGCAGTGTTCAATAAATACCTGGAAAATGAATTGATGTGGTATCTTTTTCTAGATGAGGAAAAGGAAGTTAATGAGAGGTTATATAACAAGCCCATGGTCATTCGTTAAGTGAATACCAAAGACAGAATTTAGATCCAGGCCTTTCAATTCCAACTCTAAGGCTCTTTCCACTATACCAGGTTGTTGTTGATGGCAAATTGATTCAAATGCATTTGGCCTTTTCTTCTCTGGCTGAAATATCCCCAATTCAAAGTCAAATTGCCTGTTGGCAAGGGTGCAGAGAAATAGGAACCCTCTTGCATTGTTGGTAGGAATAGAAAATGGTGCAGCCACTGTGGAACCACTAATGGTGGTTCCTCAGAGAGTTAAGAAGAGAATTATCACATGATTTCGCGCTCCCATTTATAGGTATATATCCAAAAGAACTGAAAGCAGGGACTCACTTGAATAAGTATCTGCATACCAATATTCATAGCAGATAGTCATAATAGCCAAAAGGTAGAAATAGCCCATGGATTAACAAAAGGTGATATAACCATATGGCTAGATTTCAAAGGATTATGCACCCCAGAAAAGCCACGCCCTAATCCTAATCCAGTCTTGTGGAGGCAGCTGTTTCTTTCAAACCCTATTCAGCACTGTATGTTGGCACCTTGATTAGATTATCTCCATGAGGATGTGGCTCACCTAATTGTAGGTATTAACTTGTGAATAGAGGGAGATGTGACTCCACCAATTCCAGGTGGGTCTTAATTCATTTACTGGAATCCTTTAAAAGAGGAAACATTTTGGAGAGAGTCCCTTTTTAGAGAACCATGAGAACCACGAGAGTCCACACAGTCAGAGACTTTGGCGATGAAGAAGGAAAACACCCCAGGGGAGCTTCGTGAGGCCTGGAGAGAAAGGTAGCAGACATTGCCATGTTCGTCATGTGCCTTTCCAGTTGAGAGAGAAACCCTGAACTTCATCAGCCTTTCTTGAGTGAAGGTAGACTCTTGTTGGTGCCTTAATTTGGACATTTTCATAGACTTGCTTAATTGGGGTATTTTCACAGCCTTAGAACTGTAAACTAGGAATTTATTAAATTCCCCTTTTTAAAAGCCATTCCATTTCTGGTATATTGCATTCTGGCAGCTAGCAAACTAGAACACCATACAATGGAATAATATGTGGCCATAAAAAGGAATGAAGTTCTCATAAATGCTACATTTCATGAACCTCATGATGAGTGAAATAAGCCAGACACAAAAGGGCAAATATTGTATGATCATTTATATGAAATAACTCAAATAAACAAATTCATAGAGAAAGCAAGTAAATAACAAGGTACCAGGAGTGGGGAGCTGAGTGGGACATGGAGAGTTAATGCTTAATGGGGTGCAGTTTCTGTTTACGGTGATGAAAAAGTTTTGGTAATGAATGGTGGTGATGGTAGCACAACATTGTGAATGTAATTAGCAACGTTGAAGCATATACTTGAAATTGATTAAAATGAGGAACATTATTTTGTATATATTTTATGAGGGTAAAAATAATTTTTCATCAATTTGTTTGATAGCCAAATGAATATGCATCCATTCATTCATTCCATGTGTATTTACCAGGGACTGTACTAGGTGCTGGGATACAAGTGTGACAAGACCCAGCTCCTGCAGTCTGGGAGCAGAGATAAGCAGAGAAAGAACACCAGATAGTAGAATGAACCCAGACAGGGTTAAACATGTGGTGTAGTATGAGGGTGATGGTGGGGCTAACCTTGCCTTGCAGATGCTGAGCCCAAAGTTCAAGAACTTGCATGCAAATAGGGAAAAAAGGGAGCAAGGGGTACGTAGCTTAAAGTGTAATGTGGAGGTCAAGAAATGAGGGTGATAATATCTCAATGGACTCTTGTGTAACCTGATAACTTACTTGCCCTCTATTCACCTTGCACTCTAGCATCTTTTTCTTCCTTTGAGGCAATTTGGCACAGCATTGGTTCTCAGATCAGAGAGAGATGAGTTCAATTCTTGGTTTTGAGTGTTCTTAGATTATTTAAACCTCTCTAGCACTCTCTAGCACTCAGTTTCCTCTACCATGCAATGGGAAAATAATGATATTTACCTCATAAGAGTATGAGGATATAAGAGAAAGTACAATGAGATACTTTGAGAGTACAATGCATAGTGCTTGGTACACAGTAAGCACTTCATAAATGTTGTCTGTTATTTTTCTACATAAAACAATACCCTGTCCACATCTTTTCAACCTGCTCCTTAGTGATTATTATGGTTATTTTAAGAGAATACTATCTGGAGGTACACAATTGGATCTGTAGACTCAAAAGAAGCTAACCAAAACAACTGATGTGTTCTTTATGACTGAATTTAAGGACTGGCAGAGAATTGTTGGAGGGTGTGCTGGAGACAGTCACAGTGGCGACTCACTCCATGTTGGTGAGGTCACTTTGGTGGCTTGAATTAGCCATAGTGGGAGAATGGACACCTCAGAAATACGCAAACAACTACAAAGGCTTTCTTGGGTTGGTTTGGTTTTCTGGATGGGTAGTTTATCAGCAACCCCCTGGAACTGTACAACAAATTTTTCCAAAGTTTCAGAGATCAATTGGGTCAAATGATTTACTGGGTCAACCTGGTTGTTTGGCCCTATATAGGTGTGACCTGTGTTTGTACTTAGCATATTAAATTATATAATATAAAGGAGATTTATCTTAGGGTCAGAAGTCAGTGAAAGTCCTTCCACTCCCTCCTCCAGCTGCTTCCTTATGAAAGGTGCAATTGTGACACCTCACCTAGCCTTGGGTAAGCACAATCAGTGAAGGCTTCTCAGAGGAAGTCATATCTAAACAATCCAATGAACAAGGCATTAGCTCATTGGATAAGCAGGGAGAGAGTTCGAGCAAAATAAGCCTGCACTGAGGTCTGGACGTAAGCAAAAGTATAATGGGTTTGGGGAATCAAAAGTAATTTCAGCAGAGAGTAAGGGAGCAGAAGTGCTGAAAGATAAGTCTGGAAAGCTAGGCAGGGCCAGATCATGTGGGACTTTGTTGGAATTTTCTCCTAGCGTTAATCATGCACCAGAGGCAGGGGATGTGACCATATTTGCCTTTTGGAAACTCATTGTTGCTGCAGTGTGGCATTAAAAAAAAAAAGTTGAGAGCAGGCAACAATGGCTCAGTGGCAGAGTTCTCACCTGCTGTTGCTGGAGACCCGGGTTCAATTCCTGGTGCCTGCCCATGCAAAAAAAAAAAAGTTGGGCATCAGACTGGCCAAGATAGGTTGGAGAGACACCTGCAAGAGGAAGCTGAGGCAGTGGTCCAGGTGAGAAATGATCCAAGTGAGAGATGATGGGATAGGAGAGTGAGGGGAGAAAGAAGTGGATGGATGCAAGAGATGTTTCCGGTGTGGACCTTGATGATTGGACTGAGGTGGAGATGCGGGGAAGTCAAGGATTAAACTCAACCTCCTGGCCTGAAGACAGGCACAGGCTGTTTTTTATCAGCCCCGAGCTCCCTGACCACACAGTATGGCTGTGTTGAAGGGAGTGCCACTGCAGCAGCCGCGTTAGCTTCCCTGCCCCACTCAGGCAGGCACCCCATTTTAATGATTCTCTCACCAAACTGTCAGTTCGGTTGACTTTGTTAACTGAACTGACAGATTGTTTAGTGGTGTTTAGACAAAGCTAATACTATCAGAAATAACAAGCATGGGCTGGAATGTGAGCATCAGTTCATAAATCACCCAAGTCAATGTTCTCTTCAGTCTGTGGTCAAAAACACTTCCCATTCTGGATTTGAAAGGAAAGGACTTGGGAAAAAAAAGGAAAGGACATTGGATACACATAACAATATGGATGAGTCTCAAAAGCATCATGCTCTGTGAAGCTCTAGAACAGATAAAACTAAGCTAGGGCGAAAAAAACATAGAGCAGTGGTTGCCTGGGATGGGGGGATGGGGCTTGGGACTAGCTGAGAAGAGACATGAGGAAAGTTTCAGAAGCCATAGAAATGTTCTGTATCTTGATCAGGGTTTGCCTACACGAATGTATTCTCAAAACTCATCAAACTATACATTAGATTACTTTACTGCAGGTGAGTTTTATCTCTAAAAAAAAGAACTATAAACAAAGATCAAACTCTAGTTAATTTCATTGATTCATGCTGAAGTTTTTGGAGTGAAGTGTACTGATGTCTGCAATTTACTTTGAAATGAATAAGAGAATAAAATGGAACAATAAATAGATAAGATAGAGACCCAAAGAGACAAAAAATCCACAATGGTGGCAATTGGATATACAGGTGTTAACTCTACAATTCTTTTAACTTTTCTTTATGCTTAAAAATGTTATATAAAATTTAAAAAGAAGAAAAATGTTATATAAAATATTGAGGAAGATAAAACTATAGTTTAAATTTAAAAGCAAACACTCAATCCTTAGAACATTGCAGGACTGCACAGAATATTAGAGCTGTATGACCACTTGATAGCACCTAGAAAATTGATTCTCAAAGTGTGTTTCCTGAAAATGTTTCAGGGATTCTCAGACAAAGTAGCCCTCCTTTAATCTGTTTTACATATTGAGGTTCGGTGAAATATTTTTTTTTAAACGAAACTTCCCACTATTTTAAAAAGTCAGTGCTTCTTAACAGGGGTGTTATCAACATTTGGGGCCGGGAAAGTCTTTGTCATGCAAGACTGCCCTTCAAATTGTTAGACTTTGTCATCCTTGGTCTCCGGGCACTAAGAGTTAGTAGCATCACTCATCCTCCATCCTCTCCTCCCTCCTGCCATTGTAACAATTGGAGCCATACATTTCCAAATTGGTCCCAGCACCATTGAGTATGCTTGGAACAACTTCTTCCATGATTAAAGAATGGGTGCCTGCAGGCTAAAGAAATGAAATGACTTGCCCAGAGTCCCTTTGGAGTTAGTGCCAAATCCAAGAAACCCAAGTCTTCTTGTCTTCAAGAGCAGAAAGTTTTCCTACAATAGTCTATTGCTGGGAATTCTTCTCAAAAGTTACAAATGTCACCAGGAACACTTGGAGGCTGGTTTCTACCATGGAAGTTCAGTTCTCACCATAAGAAACCATCGTTATGGGAGACTTCTAGTGTTCCCAGGCCTGAGGTGGTGCTGTTTCCTGGTAAATGGATGGTTTCTGTTTATGGTTAGCATGACGTGACTTCAGGAGGAGAATGTCTGCCCTGATCATGCCAACATGCATACATCTGGTCTACATGACAATTTGATTTATCGTCATAAAAGAATAAATTGGCATTCTGGTATGTAAAAATTGAAAATTAAAAACCAAACCAAACAGTGTTCAAAGTCCATAACAAAACCCAAGAGGAGTGCCAAATGTTAAGGCATATCATTGGCATCTACCTTTGTCTCACATCCTCTATTGGGGCAATCGCCACAGAAAAGGACAGAAATCAGAAGCAGGTTAGCTGGTCAGGTGGCACCTCCCACTTTCCCGACAAATTGCTTTCACATTGTTTTCTTGTAAGAATGTGCAAATGGAAAATGAGCGGAAAGCAAGCCGGAACAGATGTCTAATATCATTAAAGCTGGCTCCAAAAGAATCCACATCTCAGCTTGGTATATTAATGCTCTATTTATCTTTAAGCACAGATGGATATTTTTATTGGTATTACTTTGTTTATCTGGTTTCAAGAAAGGTTAGTCCAAGGGGCAGATGCCTCTGTTATGAGAAAGCATTCCTGCTGAGGGAGTCAGAGGAGAGGGTTAGCCTTTTCAGGAGAACTTTAATTAGGAAAGCCAACATTATAAATGTTGGCAGCTCTTGCCTGATCTAATGAGGCCAGTTGCAACAACAAACAGAAAGACAAATAGGACATTGGCAAGCCTGCACTTCCCACCTCTCCACCTCACCAACCAAAGAGAAAAACAACACAACCACCACCTCATTTCCAAATGTAAAATAGAGCAGGACGGAATCCAAATTCTCAGAAAAGGGATGCTTGATACCCAGCTGGTTATCACCTAAGGCAACCAAGAAGAATAGGTCTGTTACAATGTCCTAGTAATGAACATGCAGACTTTCAGGAAGCTTCTAGGTGAAATAATTTCCATGTGGCTTATGGATTTTATGGCTTTTATTATATGATAGCCTGGAGTCTTGGGGGGATTGCTAACTTTCTCACCATCATTTTTAGCTCTAAGTCTGTTTTCCACTGGAGGGGATCTCATGTCTCTCTTTTTTTTAGAAGAGGTAAATGGTATTACTTATCCAAATCCCCCGGAAATTCTTCACTGGATTTGGGATTAGTAGTGTTCATTTGCCTGATGGTTCTTCCAAGAATAATTACTAACACAAACACAGAGTGTTTATTTTCTCCACCAATAGCATAACTCCTTATTATTGATCTTTTAGTTGATTCTTTTTTACGACCATCCTCTCTGTATCCATATATGCAGGTACATGAGGAAAAGAGCAAATCCAAAACTCCAGGTCTGAGAATCAGTTCTGCCCCTTACTCTGTGACTGTGGACATGCCACTTATCTGCTCTGTGTCAGTTTGTTTACCTCTAAACCAAGGATCATGTTTCCCATCCCCAATTGACAAAGTTGTATTGAAGTTATGAATTCATCATGTCCCACCTAAAATCTGTCTCTTATACTTCACTCTCTCTCTTCCTAACTGCTCATGTACAGTGCTTCAAGCTCTTACTATATTCTTCTCTTACTCTCACTCTCAATATCTGTCTACTTTCTCTTCCCAAGCCATCATCTTCTCTTTATTCTGAATTTTTTCCACTCCATCTCAGGACCTGTAGCTCTGCTAATGCAGTGGCCTCCTCATTGGTCTGCATGCAAAAGTCTTTTCCCCTATTCATCTTATACACACTGGTCCAGATGAGTCAACCTGACACTGATCCAGAAAATACTCCTGTACCTAAAAGCCCTCAACAGCTCTGTTTAGTATATTATCTCCATTCGATATCTCTTGCTGCATGCAAAATAAGGTACAAACCTCTCAGCCTGATTGTCAAGGACCTCCTAAATCTCACTCCCCTTTTCCACCATAACCCCACACCACAAACACCCCCCTTCAAAAGATTGATGCGTTAAAGTATCTGAACACTTGCCACTCCCCTTATATTCCTAGTACTATCCAGCCTTTGCTCCTGTGCCTCCTTCTTCCTGAAATGTCTTTTCTATTCACCTGGTCTACCACATGTTCATACCTCTCAATGTTTTCAGTTCAAATGCATCTTCCATGAAGCTATTCCTCTATCAACTTGGATGTCAACAGCTCTCTTCTTTATCTTTATAGCTCATTCTCTGTACCTCTCATTGCACTTTTTACTTCCCCCATCATTTCTGTACCACATGCCTATTAGTAAAGTTCTTCAGGGAGAGCTCTATGTTTAAGCTGCTTTTCAGCCCCAGGGCACCTAGCACAGGGTAGACTCTTAATAAGTACACCTTTGTTATAGAGATGTCCCACTTTGAGTCTAAGCAAGTGCCCACTACTCTGATGCCGGCCTGTCTGGACATGTCTGAACTTCCCAATGCCAATTTGCATAAGGAACTGAGATGCCCTCTGGGAAATAGTCCATCCTAAAGGGAGAGAAGGTGAGAGAGAAAAGCTTGGCCCCATAACAAAGCTCTAGTCATGGCGGCAGGGGCTTGGATTTCGAGTAGAGTATAATGTTTGCCTTTGAACATTGTTTCCCCGCCACAGAATCTAGAAGCCATTGGAACACAAACAGTAAGATTTAGAAATCCCTGTGCAAAACCTGGGAGTGGAAGAGAAGCGTTCTCCTAACTGTACAAAATGGGAAATGTTTTTGACCCTTTAAGGACTCCAGAGGACATGGTACCATTGCTTTAGTACCTTAAGGACACAGCGATTCAAACCCCTGGTAGGCAGTGAGAGAAGTCAAAAAGGAAAATAATAATAATAATAATAATAATAATAATAATAATAATGCAGGTGCTACACAATACCTAGCAGTTTATTAGTGAACACATATATGGTACCTCTGGAGACCCCCCAGAAGCAATTAGTGGAGAGCAGGAAATTGCAGAAGCAAATGCAATAGCAGGTGGAGACAAGAGTGAGAGAAACTCAAATAACATTTGCAGGAATGAGGAGATAAGAGGATGAACTGATGTATACAAGAGAATTTTTCAAAGCACATACAGCTCACAGGTTTGGCTTGTTATGATTAATTTGTTCTGTGGGTTTCTCTTGCTTATGTAAACACAGACTCACAATCTTGGGTCTTGTCACTCCAGGATTAACCTGTCTCCCAGGACCTCCATTCCTTCTTGTGTTAAATTTCCTATTTTTTTTCCATCTTCCCCCCCATGTGTTATGTCCGTGCACATCATCCCCTCAAAGGCTGCTACAAATAAATCTATTGAGTCACACGGACTCATGTCACCAGTCACAAGGACCTTCTGTTTGTTATTGCAAATATTGCTTATCAGATATGAGAAAAAAGGAAATATGAACCTGTGATGGCTGTCCCTTGAGTTTGGGAACTGGCTGAAAGGGTGGTATGGGAAAGAGGGCTGGGGATTGGAAATATAGACAACCCTGCTTAACGGCTTCTCATTACTCCTGCCGCATGATTATTAATTACATTTGTGCATTGATACAATTTGCTAGTTTTCGGAGTAAGCGAATTGCACTGGGCCCATCTTGGCATTTTTAAACGTAAATGAAAAATCACCCAGTGCTGCGAGCCAGGAGCGAGAAAGATAAATAACACCAGGAAGCCGGTCGTTGCCCGTCTGTCATAAAATTTCATTAGTTTTGACAGCCGCCTGTACAACATAAGCAATGAATGAGCGCTAACTATACTTCCTCTTCTGTCCGCTCCCGTAAGTCACCGACCCTGCGCGGGCCGCGGGAGGTGCCACCTGGTGGGGTGTCAGGATGAAGGGGCGCTCGGGCGTCAGCTGGACATCTCCGCGCGGGGCGCACGGGAGAAGCGCCCCTCCACCCACCCCCGGATGCGGAGTCGGACCCGGCTGGCATAGGGTCGGGGTGGTTTATCCAGGCCGCGTCCCCCGCAGTCTTTAGTGGGGTGGGAGCTTCCTTGCGCGCGCCACGGCTCTGTTCACCTGCGCTCTCTCCCAGGACGCGCTCATTAAGCAAATATTTCTTGATGCTTCCATGTGCCAGGCACAGCACCAAGGGCTGGAGATGTAAGAATCCACGTATTTAATAAATATAGTCAGATGGCGTGAAGTGCTGGGGGAGGAGGGAAATGGGAGAGGAATCCTTGGCCGTGGCTGGGGAAAGGGCAGCAGCCAATTATTTCGTTGACCACCGAGCCATGGGGGATTCCAGTCCAGGACACTGGGAGTAGCCTGGGAGTCCCGAGCCTCTCACAGTGACTGACATAAAAGTAAAGGGTGCTTCCTCCTACTTGTCTCTTCTCTACCCCTCCTGAACAAAGCAGCCTTAAAGCTACTGAGTGGGCTAGAACAGAGCAGTCATCTGTGTAGGAACGGTGGGGACCTGGGGACCCAGAGGTGTCAGAGTCCAAGCAGGGTGAGGAGGGTGTCCCTACAGATGGGCGGCCAGGTCTACAGTGCATCTGCCCCAGCAGGACAGGGAAGGCACCCACTTGGTGCTGCTGTTGGCATGGAGCGTCAGAGCCCCAATCAGGCCAGGAGAGAATTGCCGCCAAGGGTGTCCTCGCCTGGGGTCAGAACACCAGCAAGGCGAGGAGGGGAATGGCCTGTGGAAAGAGTGGGTGTTGAGGATAATGGGAACCTTGTTTCCCACTGACAGAGAAGGGAGGTACGTATGGAGAAAGGGAGAAAATGTGAAGAAATATTGTGCAGTTGAATTGGAATTCGAGAAGTCAGTCTGAACATGGAGTTGTCAGTCTATAAAGATAGATGTAGGAATAATTCAGATGCATGTGGACAGTCCCTAGCTATGCCCATGGAGAGAGCCTAGGCAGAAGGACACCTAATACCAATACGTAAACCTTATCTGTAAGGGGGTGCTAAACTTGTAACATAATTTTTAAAAGGATAAATTGATGCTCAGACCAAAATGTTTGGGAACCACACTCCGAGCCATATCTCAATCTCTGCAGGATTCTCAATGGGGCAACGGATTCGTTCAAACACTCTCATTAAATTGACCCGGTTTCACTCAGTAAGTGTCCTGTTGGTGCACGTGCCCAACCATCCACACACTAAAAGAAGCTAAAAAACAGAGCTGAACTCCTTTCTCTCTGATGATCTCAAGGTTTGGGGAAAGGAAAACTTGGTCTTCCCAAAAGATTTTCCTTCATGAAAGGGAATGTAGGCAACTTCATCAGTTCTCTTCACTACTGAACTCGCCAGTGATACTCACATCACGAGTGATTCCTCTGTCCCACGCCACGTCATAGCTTTTCCTGTTGCTTGGAGACTACTTATTGTTGGTTCCTTATGGTTACATCTTTTATCTTCATTCACGACTTTCTTACCCAGATGACTTTAATAATCCCAGAATGGCATGGAATAGCATCCATAACCTAAGCAACTAGCTTTTTCCAAAAGGTAGGTTTCGTATTCCTTCCCGAGGAAGTGATAGAAAGAAAACCAATGAAGGGGGTGCAAGGGTAGTTCAGTGGTAGAATTCTCGACTGCCATGTGGGAGACCCAGGTTTAATTCCCGGTCCATGCACTGCCCCCCCCAAAAAAACAAACAAGCAAAACAAATAAAGGGAAAAATAAATAAACAACAAAAATTCCACAAATGGTGCTGCAATAATGGAAGACTCACATGGAAAAAAAATGAAATGTGAACCTGCCATATAGTATACAAAGAAAAACAATGGATAAGTAAACAATATACAACTTGTGGTGGTGCTGTGTACTCTGCTATTCGGTCAAACACTCATTAAGTTGTCCCTGTTTCACTCAGTAAGTATGCTGTTAGTGCATGTGTTGGCAAATATTCTCTTATTAGTTTAAAAATACAAAGTCCAATCACATGCTGCATTAAAGAGGCAAAAAGCATAATACTACAAAAAAGAAGTTAAAATGTAAAGGAGCTGCAAAAAGAAAGCAAGGGTCGCAATAAAAGAAGCAGAGAATTCCAGACTAATTAGAAACCAATTGTAGGGGTGTAAATTCACATATTCTTTCTGGAGTGCAATTAAGCAATATGCAGCAATACTTAGTCTTAATATTTTATAGACACTTTGACCCAACAATATCATTTTAGAAAGTTTTTCTATTTTCATATTCAAATTTTCTCCACATTTATGAGAAAAATGTGGGAAAAGATTTACCCACAGGGATGTTGGTCACAGTGTTCTTTTCAAAAATCTCTGCCTCTGGGAGGCTAGATCTTAGGGCCCTTCTGAGCAGCTCATGGTCAGGTACATGAGTGTCAGGAAGCGTACTCTTCCTATCCCAGCCCAGCACCCCACAGAGGGAGTCCTCTCTAATCTGCACCTAGCCAGGGTGAGAAGTTCTGGGCCTCCCATGTCCACCTCAAACCTGTTCCCACATCAGGGTGGGCTTTTCACCATTAAAGCACTGTCTTGCTCCCGCCCAGAACTTCTCACTTGCAGGGATCACTTTATAAATGAAGAAGCATATCCAACACACACACACACACACACACACACACACACACACTCACACACTATCCACACGACAGAAAGACTGAATTTATGAGGAAAAAAGGTCCAAATAAAAAAATCAAAGAATACAAGAAAAACAGCCATGCTAAATTTGAACTGAAACATCCATATGAGCCTGGAATATCTATGCGTGCACATATTTCCCAGTTCTGGCCTCTGAAAGAACCCAGCAGCACTGACACCCCAATAGCAAAGCACACAGAGCTCACAGATCTTGACTTCTAAATCCCATTACCCGCTTACTGGAACCAGGGCTCCTTACAGAGGTGGTTGGAAAAGGGAATCGCCAAGGTAGATCAGAAAATCTTGCTGTACCAAAGTGCAAAGAAGTGCTCAGACCAATGGGATTGTGTTAAAAATCCGCAGGAACATTGGGATATGAATGGATAAAACATAATGTGGTATAAACATGCAATAGGATATTATCCAGCCATCAAAGGAATGATGTTCTGATACAGGCAAACCTGGATGAATATCGAAGACATCATGTTAAGTGAAATAAGCGATACACAAAAAGACTGATAGTGTATGATCTTGTTTATATGAAACACCTAGAATAAGCAAATTTGAAAACAAGTTACCAGTGGCAGGAGGTGGGAGGTGGCAGTAAGGGAAAGAGAAGAGTGATTGTTTAATGGGCACAGGGTTTCTGTTTAGGGTGATGAAAAACTGGGGTAACGGATGTTGGTGACGGCAACACAATATCATGACCATAATTAATACCAGTGAATTGTTTGCCACAGAGATTATGATGGGACATTCTGAGTCATCTATATATTACTACAATAAAAGTGTTTTCAAAAATCACAGAATTGCTTGAAGAAGCTCCCACTGGCCATAGTCAGGATAATTTGAGCAACAAAAAGCTTAATGATTGTACTAGAATAAATAAAACTCCATGTGATAATAATAGAGAAAAGAAAAACTTTCTTTGGCTTAGATGGTAAACTTATAGAGAAAAACAAAACAAAACAAAAAAGAGTATTGCAAAAATCAGGATAGTGGAAATGGCTAGTAGCTAATAAAATTCACTTTATTTACATGTTCTTTGGAAGTTTCCATAGTTACCATTTAAAAAAAAAGAAGAAGAAAAAATAAATAAACCAAAACTATGACTTAAAACTGACACAGAATAAATGACCTACCCAAAGAGGCTAGAAAGACAAAAGATCAAAATTAGTTAGCTACAGTTGATGGAATTACAGATGATGCTTATATCTTCCTTTTGCTAATTTTCCACTATTAATATGTATTACTTTAGTAACAGGAAGAAAACAAAGCTGTTCTGTGACATCCTGCACATAGAATGCACACAATGCTTACAAAACATGCATTTGACTAGCAAAAAAGGGTGCGTCTATCACTCTTTTAAATTTTATCTTTATGTTTCCTTATTTTTTTTCTTACATCTATCTTTCTACTTTTTTCCCCTAAATTTCCAGAAATTTAGTTGCAGATGGCTAAGATAAACTCTTTGATTAATGCACTTGAAATACTTTATACAGCTCTGGGTTTCATCTCTAAAGTAATATAAGAAAAGAAGATATGAAAATATATGAGATTGGGCTGCAAAATAATGAGACTCATCAAATTTTTTCCATAGCACCATATTTCTGGAACTCCTCTTGCATTCTTCCTGTTGATGGCACAGTATTTTAGAAAGCTTTAATGGCATGAATCTTTCAGTTTTGAGGGTGAATTTCATTCTTGGAAACAACCAAAATTAACCAGAGCCTAACCTGATGAATACGGTGGCTGATCAAGCAGAAAACTATTTTTTGGTTAAAAATGAGGTGCAATTGTAGAGTGATGAGATAGAAGATATTAACTTACTCAGAAGCAATTCCAAAATGGAATTCTTTAAGCATTTTGAGGTACTTTCATGAGGAAAAAACATAGTCTCCCCAAGAGACTACTATGAAAGAATATTCATTTATCATTATCATCCCCTATCCATTTCTCTCACTGAATGAGACTCTAACCAGCACAGACCCTATACATCCTGAGGCCATTGCTAATCTCTCCTAAGGGAACCCTATTACTTGTTACAGCTGTGTGTCCTCTCCCTTTCTAGAAAACGCTCTTTCTCTGGTTTGAGATTCTCTGCTCCTCTCCTCAAGTCCAATCATCCACAGTGGTCCACTCCTCTACATTTCATTTTAATTTTGAGGTGTCTTATTAAACCTAAAACCTGGTCCTGCTCTCTCCAGACATAATCATTAGCAATTATTCCAGCATAATCCCTTCTCTGAATCCTGGTATCAGCAACTAAAGATATACTGATTGCCTGCAATCATCTCTTGTTAACAAAAATCAACCATAAGTCCAGGTAAGAAGCCTCTGGACTAGGATAACCTGTTCCTAGGATGATTTTTTTGCTTCTGAGGGCATCTTTGATGTACTGTCTTTCCTAGTGGATCTGTTGGCTGTTGGGATGGAGGGCCAGAAGACCCAGGCTTCAGGTCAGGAAGTGCCTTTTTCCAGTTTAGGTTCTGAGCACCTTTTTCTATATCAGCAATCGCAGAGTAACCTTTCCAACAGATGTTCTGAAGCAGAGGTGACTCTGTACCAGTGGGAGACCCAACAGCCCTGGTCACACCATCTTTTGGAAACACTCTTTACAAAAAGAAAAGCAGGGTCCAGGAGTGTAGCTGAGCTGAACTGGGAAAGGTCAAGCTAGGTCCCAAGGCTGCATCTCCTCCACTTAGTAAACTCTTTAAAGCAGAACATCAGAACCACAGCAAATTACACTAAATAGGTAAAGTTCCAGTCTAGAAATGCAGACAAGCTTTTCAAAGTTAAGTTTCAAAAAGTGAAACGAATGAAGGAATGAGTGGGAAGTATATAGCAGTGAGAGCCACACGGCAGGCACCACTGAGTGAACTTGTTCTAGTTTCTGCAAATAGTATTCATTTCAAAGGCTGCCCTTTTCTCTTTTTTGTCAAACTAAGTTTATAAACATGGCTATTTGCTAATAAATGTGACCTTTAAATCATATTACTCTAAATACAGGCTTACTTTGTGTACGGGCAGGGGTGGGGCAGGGTGGGGGAAGAGGAGGGAACACCAGAGGAAAATCTTGAAGGGACAGTACACAGCCTCTCCTCAACACTCAGGCCTCAAACAAACCTCAGATGGTCCATTTCTGCCCAAGACTTCACAAGTTCTCCCACCTATTTAACAAATGTCCTTTTCAACCTTTTGAGCATCTATGATGCACGAGGAGCTAGGTGAAGAGAGCAAAGGTGCTGAAATGAATAGAACACATTCATTGTCTTCAATGACTGTCCATGTGCAGCCGTAAGAATCATTCTAATCATATTAATTATGGCCGCACTAGAGAAGTGTGCTATGTAAGATATCTGAACAAAGTTGCACTTTGAAGGGGAAGAGATGTATCTCACCCACGATGGCATGACCAGGAGGCCCCTGGAGAAATTAATTTTTAAATTGGTCCTGGAAGGATGGTTATTACCTCCGCGAACAGAAACCCTTGGAGATGATTCCTTTATCAAGTAGTGTGAGTGCAGTTCAGGAGAAAGGGAGACCAGTTAATATCTACTAAATGCTTAAAGTGTATGAGGTATACTTTATGTTCTCAAACTCAAACAGCTATGGTATAAATACGGCATAAAGCAGGAAGTAGTGAGATAATGGATTGTATAACAACTAAATGCCATTGAAAAAATCTGTTGGACCATCTGAAAGTATTATCTGTGGGTTGTGACCCAAAACGTTGGGGTAGCATAAAAAATTAGGCTAGGAAAGTAGTGAGAAGCAAAATAATGAAGCATCACCCATGCCCAAGTTAGAAATTAACAGTTTGCGTAGAAGATATTGGGAGTCATTAAGTGTTTGAGGGTAGGAATAAGTCTAAGTATTGTTTGAGAAACTAACATGAAAATAGCAAAGTAGCCAAGTGGTTAAACAAGAATGAGGAGAGATTGGAGAAAGGGAAACCATAGATTTTGGACATGGGCTTTTGTTTAACATTTACGTATCATGCATTGATTGTTCTCTTTTACTATTCCCAATTCTACCTAAAATCCTATTATGGCATTGCTTGTTTCCTTTCATTGTTTTCTTAACACTGTCAGCTTATGTTTGTCAGTCTGTCTTCTTTTCCATCCCCTTTTCTAGCTAAAATTTATCTCTCTGTCCCATGATGATAAAAGTGTTCTTTGGTCTTTAAATTCATGAACTGATTTAATAACAGCCTTCTGAAGAAGGTATCTGTTATTTTCCATTGCCTAGAGCAGGCTCTTCAAAGGGAGCCTGACAATTGTGGGTGCTCGGTAATTATTGGTTGTTAAGTGACTCCCCATTTTACAGATGGGAAAACAGAGGCATGAAGAGACTAACTAAGTTGCTCAAGGTCACACCACTATCAATTTCAAAGCTGGGCTTCTAACTCAGAGAGCAGAGTCTTGAATTCTTGATCACAATTCTGCTTCAAAGAAATTCTTCTTCTCCTTCTATGCTATATTTTTCTTGTTTTATTTATCAAATCTCTTCACTGGCCCATAATCATTGATTCAACATAAGGACATTTCTTTCCAGCTTGGCATTTACCAATTCTTATCAGTTTATGAGTCAATAAAAAAAAAAAGTAAGCACTTCAGATTTCTATTTAATTTCATATTCTACAATAAGAAGTTTTCTTTATTTCTAGCCTTTTTGAACCAATGACCCACATTTGCCATTATTCTCTCATGGGCTTTTGAAAACTGAGTTAGACAAATAGTCCTATTGCAAGCAATCAAGATTATAATTTTATGTATTAATCATAAATATAGCTATCAAATTTCTATGGTATGATGGATAATGTAAGCACTACCAATAAATATAAGATACAGTCCCTTGGCCCAAAGAAACTCTGAGACCTATCTGAGGAAGAAAATATAATAAATCTAAAATAAATTATATGAGACATTTAAATGACAAATAAGTAGTCCGACAATGAAGATTATATGACATCAGAGGAGAGTATGCTGGGAGCCAAAATGGTCTAAAAAGGCTTTGTGGAGCAGGGACTGTACTTTAAAGGATGGATATGTTTCAAGTGGGAAGGAGGTTGAGGTGAGTCCTCACTGCTTCCTTTCCCTAGAATAGTGTTATTCTGATGTCACCTTTAGATGGCTGAATCACTTCTGTTATTCAGATGTCCTAGAGCAAGTGTCGCCTCCTCAGACAACCTTCTGTCTTAGTTTGCCAGAGCTGCTATGACAAATACCACATGCTGATTGGCTTGAACAACAGTAATTTGTCTTGTAATTTTGAAAGCTAGAAGTATGAAAACAAGGTATTGTCAGGGCTCGCTTTGTCCCAGAGCCTGCAGCACTCTGGCTGTCCTCTGGCACATGGAAATCTCGCTCTCCTCGTGTCTGTTCCACTGGTTTCTGCTCACTTCTGGTTTCTATTTCTGTGTCCTGTTTCCTTTGCTTGTAAGGACTTAGCCATATTGGATTAAGGTCCACCCTCAATCTATATGGGCACACCTTAACTCATAAAAACATCATCAAAGACCTATTTATAATGGGTTCACACCCACAGGAACACAGATTGAGACCTGAAAATAACTTTCAGGTTGGAGGGCATGATTCAATTCCCAACACCTTTCTTAGCTGCTAGATCTAAAGGAGTCACCTTGTTACCCCCTAGTAAATCTCTCCCTAATTGTGGTACTTTTTGTTGTTTTGTGCTCATTTATTTATTATATGCCTCCTTTTTCTAAAATATAAGTTTTCTAAGAGCAGTGGTGGTGTTGTCTTCTTCCACCATGTTCACAGTTCCTTGGAGGGTACAATGAGTGCTCAATACATAATAGGTAGATGGCTGAATGGCTGGATGGTGAAATGAATCATGAAAACAGAATGCGAAAAGTCCAGCAAGAGCTAGAATGCAGAGGAAGAATCAGTCAAGGTGACAACTCCAACTAAAATGAAGAGAGTCTATAAACGGATGGTAGAAATATGGTTGCCTGATGGCAAAATGAGCAAAGGATAGAAACAATCCACAAGTATAGAACCAAAACGCCCAATAAGCATATTAAAAAATATGCAATCTTATTAACTATCAAAGAAATGCTAATTTAAAGTAAGGTGAATTAGGCTGCATGGGTAGTTCAGTAGTAGAATGCTCACCTTCCATGCACGAGAGCCGGGTTCAATGCCTAGACCATGCACATACCCCCCCCAAAAAAGTAAAAATAAGGTAAACTATATGGTTAAAATTGACAACTTTTTTTAAGTTGATGAAGGCTAGAATTGGAAATGCTTCTCAAACTCAGCACTACTTCTGGGGGACAATATTCACCTATTTCTTAATATAATATACCTATATTTAACCTAGCAATTTTACACTTAGAATTTATCTTATGAAATAATCAGGCAAAACTGCACGTCAAGTATGTGAATCTCAGGATTGTTTATAAATGTGAAAAATAGGAAACTGCAATTAGCATTAAACAATTAGCTAAATGGATTATAGGATGTTCACACAAGGGAATACTATGCATCCATTAAATAGGATGCTTTAGGCATGGAAAGATGTTCATGAAGTATTGCTTAGTGAAAAGTCATTATAAAAACAAAACAAGGAAATATTGCAAATATGCTTTGAAAATAAACAGAAATTTGACAACCAAATTGGTCAAGTAAGAATTGTTTGTGATATCTGCCAAATCAACTGAAATTTTATAGTTTGATTGGAAAGTTTGGGGCTGAAATGGTGATAGGTGTAAATAAAACTAAGCAATCAATAATATGAGATAATTATTAATTCTAAGGAAAACAAAAATTGTATGATAAAGGAACAATTATTTTAGTGTGCAACATAGCTCAGCTATAAATAATATTTTCATAATATAATATTATACAAACAAAAAAGTATGATACAACTATGCTTAAGAAGTGGGAAAGGTGTATTAGAGGGTGGTGGTGGTGAAGGGAAGCTAATATTTCTTCTCCCATACAAAACATTCAAAAGATAATATCTCAGATAAAAGTCAGCAAGTAGTAGTGTAAAGATACCATTAAGAAATATGGAGGAAAAATAAATAAATAAAATTTTTAAAAAAAATTTAAAAGAATATGGAGGTTAATACCAGAAGAAATAATAAAAGGATTGACTGCAAGTAGTGGGACTTGGAGATGGGGTGTGGCTGTTTTCATTGTAAGCCCTACTCAATTTTTCAACCTTTGCCTACATTGATTAGATAAAAAAATTAACATTGATATGATAGGATTTTTACAGAAAAATTTTGATTATCTATTTATTCTGGATTCAGTAAGGTCCCAGGCTCTACTTGACATGGTTTAAAAAAAAAAGAATCAGCATCCAAATTAATGGCACCAGTCAAATAAAGGTTGATGAAGTTCTTTCCTATTTATTTATGTGTCTATCAATCTTTGAATTGGCATCGTGTGGCAATGTTTACAAAGACAAAATACAATACGAAGCAAAACGTTTCCCCACTCTAGGTGATCCAAATAAGTCTTCATGAATCAGAACAGAATCAATAAGGCACTTCCCTTAGTAGAAGATTTAAGGGTCTGAATAGTTTCTAAATCCCCTGAATCCCTACTTGATGCTGCTTTTGCTCACCAAGGTTTCAGGGACCTAACTAGCTCAGGTTCTCCACCAGGGGACCAAGGCAGGGCAAGCATGGTGGTACTGTACCAAAATAAAAAGCAGGAGAAGATATATCTTATCACCATATAACAAACACTGGGCTGAGCCCTAGAGGCACAGAGATGTATGATCTGATTTTGGAGGTTCTAGGGATACTTAAATAATTTCAATACGTGTGTGCTGAGATGAGGTTTTGCACAGGGAATTGTGGAAGCCCAAATAAGGAGTCCAAATAACTAGAGATGATGGGCTTAAAGCAGGTAACAGAAGAGAGATTGAGATAAGCTTAGCATATGGGCCCTGGAGCCAGAAAGATCTTAACTTCAGCCCTAATTCCATCATGTGTGGAACCAATGGAGAGTTCACTTCAACTCTCGAAGCCTTATGTTCCCCATCTGTCAAATGAGGATGGTAACTGTTGCCGTGAAGGTTAAAGGATAATGTAGGCAAAGAGTTAATGTATACAAAGCTTGAGACACTCAAAAAATGCTTTGCGTTGTGATCATTGTTTTCACATTTACAGACTGCTGTGATGTGGAAAAGGATAGAGACTTCTTGTTCAAGAAGGCATAGACTCGAGAGCCTAGGTTATCAGGAGATAGAAAGAGGGCAGAGATTGGGCAGTCGATGCTTAAGGAGTACAGAATGTTCAGTAAGGTAGATTGAAAAGGTTCATAAATGGATAGCACAATACTGCATAATGACAGCACTGTACTGTAAGTGTAATTAGCAAAGCTGAGTGGGGTGTGGTTGAAAGAGGAAGGCTAGAGTTGTGTGTATCACCAGAAGGAAAGTTAAAGGATAAAAACTAGGCTGGATCACTTAGCCACACCAAGAGTGGACAATGATGGCGGTTAATTGTACAAATATAAGTTTTTACATGAACTAGAACAAACGTACGTCACTATTACAAGGAGTTAATGATACGGTATTATATGGGAAAATATACAATTAATTTAAACTAAGATCTATAATTAAGAGTAACAATGATTATTAATTGTAACAAAGGCACTATACCAAAGCTAAATGCCAATAATAGCAGGAAATGAGGGGCATGGGATTTTTTTCTCCAGAAGAAATGAGAATGTTCTCATATTGACTGATAGAGAATGCATAACTATATCACTATACCAAGAGCCCTTATTTATGCACTTAGGATGGACTGTATGGTGTGTGTATAAAAAACAAGTAAAAATAGAAAGAAAAAGAGTAAAGGTCCTTTCTCTTCTTTCTACCCAGACATAGTCCTGGGGAGAGTAAAAGAATGGAAATAATATGTAGGATCTTTGATAAGTGACAACATAGGACTTATTGTTTGGATGGAGCTTCAGGATGTGGCAAATCCCAAAGTAAAAATAACAGTGTGATAGGCCTAGGAAGAGGAGATTTAGCCATTTGCATACTTTTTTCATGCCATAGAAGCAGTGAATGGGGGAGTATTAGGCCTGCAAAGGACATGGATAAAGAGATGAGGAAAATATTTTTGGTTACTAATTCTCCCTTGTGGTGGGTCTTATCTGGTATTAAACTCATTCAGCAAGTTCTTTTTAAGGTTTTTAAATTTCAAGTTTGATATTTTTATTTCTAGAAGTTTTCTTTGATTTTTTTTCAAATCTTCTTGGTCATTCGTAGAGTCTCTTGGTCATGAGTTCAAACCCTTCTTGATTTCTTTGTATTTGCCTAGTTTACGTTCTGTCTTTGACAATTCCAATACCTGAAATCTTTTTGCTTTTGATATGGTTTTTTCTAGTTACTGCTGCTTCTCTCATGGTGACTTGCTTCATTATTACTTTGACATTTTTTTACTATAAGTTCTTCTCTTTTGGAAGTTCTTCCATGGGAATTTTTTGAGGCCTAGTTTAAAGGTGGGTTTCTTCAGAGAAATCCTCTAGAGAGTGAGATACAGCTATTTAATCTCTTGTCAGACACCACCTCTCTTGGCCTGATGCCATACAGGTCTCTAAAGTCCTAGCTTTCTCAGCAGCTATCAACTCATAGTTTGTTTGTTTGTTTTCTGGATTTTTGGTTTGTTGTTTTTCTAATTGAGGTGTGAAAAAGTTCTAAATTCAATTGAAATTCCTGATGAAGAAACACAACTTAGATTTTTTTCAGAGATAAAATCTGCGTATCTGTATTTCAAACAATGTAGATAGACAATGTAAATTCCTCCTTTTTTTTCCCTTTTTTGGCTTAGTATCATTTATTCAGTATGAAATCTTTATGCTATATGTTCCACGTGTTAAGAATAAATGTACATTAAATCGTGGTTGAAAAAAAAATGGGCTGCAATGCGGTGTGAGAAATAATTGGATGTAGATATGAATTCAAAGAGGAGGTTTGATTTCTTTACCCAGAATAGAGGTTTAAGACAGGAAATTTTCTGCACTGCCTCTAGAATATCAAGATTATTTCTAATACACTTTTGCATGAGTAGCCTTTGGAGGGATCCCAGCTTTACTGATGGGTGTCTCCTATTAGACACTCCATTTTGAGCATTCCCTAGCTTCTGACTCCTACCTGGTGAGATTGTGACCACAAAACTTAAGATTCCCAAGATCCTGCAAATATCCGTCAGTACTCTGCTTCTTTGTGGGTTTTCATTTAATTTTGGCCTCTAAAGGAATCCTTATTTTTATAGCAGCTCATCAGTATAGCTTTTAATTTTTTTATTGTATTTTAGTTGCTTTTAGAGGAAACAGTGGGTAATAGTCTCAAGTACACCATGCTGTCAGAAATAGAAATTAGAAATTACTTATTTTTCAACTGCCACCCCAATATTGAATTCTTTCTGAACAAGGCACTATACTTTGTTTATCTATCACATGTCACAGTAGAAGGAGCTCAGTAAGTGTTTGCTGATTAAAATTATGAATGAATATTATTTTTATTAAAGTTAAGCATGCATTCAAAGGCATATGATTTTATGTTCTTTGATAAAATGAAATTGAACAAAAAATGACATCCTTGAAGGTTTTTCTTTAGCCTAAAATGACTTTCTCTACAACTTACTTACTCCTTTCCCCAGAAGAGAAGGGAAAAAAAATTAAAAGTAAATTGCCAAAGTTCAGAAGAAATTTGTTACAGAAGAATTTAGCATGCTCAGAGAAACATAATGTAATTAAAGATCCTTGGAAAAAGAACAAGGATGTTATTTCACCTCAGTCATTAAACAGAACTCTATATTAAGCCCTGGCTACTTTTTAATAAAGAAAGCTTCACAAACTCAAGAATTTTCAATAGATACATAAATGAAGTGCAAAAAACACCCAGAGTTTTGTGATCAAATATTTTCTTACATGGTTAGAATCCAAAGACTTTTAAGTAATAGCAAATTTATTTGCAACAGCGCTCCCCTTTAACAGATATAGTACTTTCCAAACCTATGAATGAGGAACACCCCCACATTTCACCCAGCCCTACCTGCTATATGGATTCTTGGGAACTTAGGGAAGAGAGATAGGAGAGCCAAAATATATACATGCTGAGCAGACCTGGCCTAGCTTAGGCATTCATTGGTATGGCTACTCAGGAACTGGAATCTTCACAGAGAGCCCTTGAGTAAGAAGAAGGAAGGAGTGATATGAAAAGATCCAAATCGGCAAAAGGAAGTCGAATTTTTAGTTTTGGCAAGCATGATATTTAGTTTCTGGTGTCAGCTTGGCCAAATGATGATGCCCAGTTGTCTGGTCAGGCAAGCACTGGCCTCAGTACTTCATGTCTGGTTGAGAAACAGGAAGCTGGTATATTAAACCAGCAGTCAGTTAATTGCATCTGTGGCTGATTACATCTGCGGTCAACTAAGGTGTGTCTCCCACAATGAGATAATTCAATCAGTTGAAGGCTTTTAAGGAAGAAGAGACCCTCTTTCACTGCTTCTTCAGCCAGGGAGCCTTTCATGTGGAGTTCGTCCAGACCCTTCCTCAGAGCCGCCAGCCTTACAGCCTGCCCTATGCATCCTGGACTCTACCATGCCTGCAGTTGCCTGAGACACCTTTATAAATCTCAAATTTACAGATCTCTCCAGTCAGTTCTTTTTCTCTAAAGAACCGTAACTACAACAGCAAGTTAGCAGATTAAGGGGTCACACACAGCCTCCCACTATTAACATGTAGAAATGAAAGACAAGACATTAAAGGTTTAAAAATAATTTACATCTGTGCTCAAGAAAAGAAAGGGAAAGGACTGAGTTGAAACTGAAAGACAGCTGGGAGCCCTCGGGCAGTTATATGAGCTGATGCTTTAGCCATTAGGATGAGTTACCTGTCCCAATTACTCGGGACCCTTGATGGGTTGCAACCCAGTGAAAGGTGGGACAAATAAACTTTGTACAAGGTCCAAAGAGACAGCAAGGAAATTGCTTCAGCCATTATTCTAGGTGGAAAAATAGAACTACACAGGTAAGTTCCCCATGAAAACTCAAAATCCCAAGTCGGTGTGTTTGAGGTTTGTTTTACACTAAATTCATTGTGTGGGAAACCCCTGAGCTGAAAAGTAACATAAAATTGGTCTTGGGCTGTGGTGGCTCTGAGGTCTTTAGAAGAAGCAAAAGATTATCTACAATAGAACAACAACCCAAAAGGCAGCAGAATTCTTAACGGTAACACTGGAGGCTGAAAGATGTTGGAGTGACATCTTCAAAGTTTTAAGGGAAAATAACTAGCAATTTAGAATTCTCTCATCAGCTAAACTATAACTGAAAATTGAGGGTAAAATACAAACACTTTCAGAAAAAGACTGTTAAATTCTACCACCAATAGAAGGAATCAAAAATAAAATATTCGCAATTGTGGAAACAACGTAGTAGAAACACCTATAGGTAAATCTAAATAAACATTGATTCAAAATATTAGTAAAAGAAATAATGATAATTTAGGTGATATTATTTTTAAAAGATGAGAATAAAATACTAGAGCCATAATATGCACATTGCATGGAACTGAAACATTATAAGGTCCTTGTGCTATGTCATCATGGATACATGTTAAATAGTAGCTACCACTAAAAAAATAGTTATAAAATTTATGACTTCAAAGAAAAGGGCAAAAATAAGAACATAAAGAAAGCATACACATACAGATGCATACCCAGCATACCAATTTTGAAACAAGTGTAGTGTTAAAACTTGATAAAGCTGGTTACTGTGCACATGGATGTCTATTCTTATGTATATATATGCATAGAACTTAATATAAATAAACTAAAAACAACTACATCAAAAAAAACAAACAAACAACCTCACCATCCAACCAGTAAAAGAAAGGAAGTTGAAGAGAGTGAATATAAAGAAAAACCTGATCAGCAGGGTATCTGTGATGGTTAGGCTGATTTATCAACTTGGGTTTTTGGTTGAAACATGGATCAAAAGGTGGCCAACATTACCTGTGGTTGAAATGCCAGAACTTCCTTCGTATAATGTAGATAAGGAGATCCAAAGGCTTAGAGAGATTGGAATGCTAGAGTGGATTCATCATGGAAGACTGCTCACACACCCCAGGAATGTCCAGAGGACACACCTTTTACCAGGACTGTGAGAAATAAATTTGGGATTTGTTTGGGATGATGAGACTAGCTCCATTCTTGAAGAGTTCTGTAGTCACCCTTCTCAGTAAGTCAGATATTACTGTTGGAACTGCTGTCACTGAGCAGGAATCCTTAAACACAACGCTCTACATGTCTTAATTCCAAAAGGAGGAGTGTTTCCACCAGGAGACACAACTATTCCATTGTACTGATTTTTAAGACTGCCACCTGGTCACTTTGGGCTTCTCATCCCTCTGAATCAACAGGCAAAGAAGGGGATTATTGTACCATCTGAGATGATTGAGCCTGACTATTAAGGAGAAATGGGACTGCAACTACACAATGGAAGTAAAGGGGAGTTTCCCTGGAACACAGGAGAGCCTGTAGAGCATCTCTTAGTACAGCTATGCCCTTTGATTGAAGTCAATGGAAAACTGCAACAACCCAATCTAGGCAGGACTACCAATGGCCCAGAAACTTCAGGAATGAAAGTTTGGGTCACCCACCAGGCAAAGAAACATGGCCCTATGGATTTTTAACTCGTGCTCCCCACAGTTGCTTGAGACACTTTTATAAAATCTTATATTTATAGATCTCTCCTGTTGGTTCTGTATCCCTAGAAATCCTGACTACTACAATATCTTTCAAAAACCTATTGCAAACATCAAAATTGATAATGTTGGAAACATAAGAATATGCCCCTATTCTGCTTTCAATGCTGTTCTATAGGTCCAATGCAAAAAGAAAGTAAAATAAATAGTTAAAATATTGAAACATTTGTAGCAGCCTTATTCATAATGGCCTACAACCCCAAACCACCCAAAAGTCCATCGACAGGAGAATGAGTAAATAAATTGAATAATATCCATGCAACGATGTATTACTGAGTAATAAAAGAACAGACTACTGATACAAGCAGCAGCATGGATGAATCTTTAAAAAGCATATGCTATGCAAAAGAACCCAGTCCCAAAACAATAGGTACTGTAGGATTCCATTTATACAGAGTTCAAGAACAGGAAAAACTAATGGAAAGCAGATCAGTGGTAGCCTAGGGCTGACTGTGAAGAGCACAAGGGAACTTCTTGGGATAGATGGAATTGTTCCATATTTCCATTGAAGTGTTGATTACACAGGTGAATATATTTGTCCAAGCTCATTAAACTGAATAAGCAAGATCTATGTGTTTTATTATATGGTTGATTATATCTCAGTTTTTAAAAGCATAATAAATGCAAAAAGTTAAAGGACTGGCAAAAAGAGAAGAACATAGGGAAGAGGATACAATTGTTTATACATAATATCCAAGAGACTTTACAAATAAATACTACCACTATTAAGAAAGTTCAGCAAGGTTGCTAGAAATCAATATACAAAAATCAATTGTAATTTTTAAATGTAACTTTTAAAGGGCATTATAAATCATAGCAATAAAAATTTTAGAGTGTCCAGGAATAAATCTAACAAATGATGTGTAAGACTTTTATGGAGAAAGCAATAAAAACTTTATTGGAGGGGGAAATAAAGAAGGGATTTACCATGCTCATGGATGGGAATGTTCAACATTTTACACATGACAATTCAATTTTTTGAATTTACCTATAAATTCAATATAATTTCATTAAAAATTCCAATAAAATTTTTAAAACAACTCAACAAGATGATGCTGAAATTCAAAAAAAGAGCAAAAATTCAAGGATAGTCTAGACGATTGTAAAGAAGAAGGAGGCGTAAAAGAAGTAAAAAGAAAATAGAGTTATCCTTTTGCATATTGATATAAAACTATAATAATTAAAACAGTGTGATATTGCCATAGGGAATAGAGAGTCTAGAAATAGAACCCCTTAGATATAGAAATTTGGGAACTGACAGAGATGGCATAAGTCACTGAAAAAAAACATCAGACCATTCAAAATATCACCAGATGGCAGATCGGTCCAGCTATTCATATGGAAGAAAGTAAAATTAGGTAGTTATTTCATATCATACATAAAAATTACCTAAACATAAAAAGCAAAATTTATAAAGATCACATAGGAGAAAATATAAGACACAGTCTTATATAAGAGACATCCAAATAATGACATATTGTTTATGGTGACAAAAGCATAAATTCTATTGAGAATGTAATTACATTAAAATAAGAACTTCTAAAGTAGAGTTAAATAAATAAATAAAAACTTCTATGTATCAAAAGACTACAAAAAAG